>LUGF01022157.1:68803-83919 GCA_001625245.1 Calycopis cecrops | reverse complement strand
CGTAAAACAAAAAACACTGTGTCCCGAAAAAAATAGCATTCTGTGAGATGGATTCTACTCAGATAAAATTGCAAGGCACTGGTGGGTTCTTAATAAGTTTACGCGAGAACTTTTGGAGAGTTGAAATTGGCACAAATATAAATTACAGAATTGGAATAAAAAAAAAATCTTTTAGGATACAGATTAAGGGAGTGAAAGCGAAATAGAGGATTAGGTACCTTTATTGCCCTTTCTAAGGAAATCACGTGTATGAAGAGATAAATAAGGAACCGAAAGTAATACATTCATATCGCTCTAATAAAGATCAATTCTTCGTTCAGAGGATAGAGATGGCAGGATTCAAAAACACGAAAACCTTAAACGTTTAAACGATGTATTTGATAGAACTGCAAGAACGCTTATTATGCTTACGGATGTCTAGAATATCTCTTTATGAATTCTGCAAACTTGCAATAAATTATATAAAAGGTCTAAAACAACATAAACAGAAACTATGTCAAAGATCAATTTAAATCGTCACTACGGAAAAGTTATTGTATTGAGTTCTGTGAAAAGGCGCATGCGTCATTTTAAAATGACGTTTTGCTGCAGAAATTTCTTGGCGTAAAGAAATATTTCTAGCTAAATACAATTTCTTTCTGCAATCAGATTTGTTAGCAAAATCAAAACAGCTACCGTTGCCCAAAAAACTGAGATACCCTTCTAATTTTTCGTTTCGTGCGGTTTAGCCGCCGATGACCCATGGGGGAGGGGAAGAAGGAGGACAACGCATCTGCACTGTTAACCGTGAGGATGTAAATGGACGTAAGTAGTCCCCAAATGATGTTCATTTTGAATTACGTTGTCCTCCTATGCTATAAAGAAATGGGCTAATCTAAATAATTTGCGCTTTAGGGTTTTCGAGGTGAATAAGTTAGTATTTAGAGGAAAAAAATCTCATGTAGGTAAAATGTTACCAAGACGAGGTACACTGTCCAAAAGTTCCGATCTTGAATAGATCTAGGTATATATGATAATAAAATGGCCATGCATATATTTTTTTTATTTAATATTCTTTTATTCTTAGGTATTATTAACAGTAATTATAAATTAAAAGGATATATATTTGTGCATTGTCTTCTTTCTATGAATATTCACGTAGAATATGTTTACTATCAATTGATTTATTTGATACTAGCTTTTCCCGGCGGCTTCGCTGGCGTTGATCTATTCATATCGTTTAGCTTAATCGGGATTAGAGTTGACATCACTATGACTTGTCGAGATTTATGAAGATCGAAAGATCTGGAGCACGCGGCAAATCGTAGATGGAGTCTAGAGATGAGGATCGCCGACATCTCGTATAAAAATTATATGAATAAAAGCATTGAATAGATGACGCCAGCATTGCAGTAAAGCTGCTGAAATGTGGGGCTACAAGCCCGATGTAAAATAACTATGTAGATAAACTGATATAAAATCCGCTAAAGTTATTTTAAACGAGTGATATTCACGTAAACTTAAGGTATCAAAATTAAAATCAAAATCAAAATATTTTTATTCAAAATAGAATTAAAAAAATTGCTTTTTGAACTGCAAAAAATTTCATCTACCACCCATCCCACCATCCCACCATCATTATTCCATTCGATTCATCTATTTATAGGATTTCTTTCGTCAAAAGAAAAAAAATGATACCCTTATAAGAACATTCATCACTTTAACGTCCATGTACGTTTATTTTTACCTTTTTCTCAGCTTGATTCTTCCGCAGAACCCGTGGAAGAATCTAGCTAAATTCATGTAAAATACTGGGGGCAGTAATCTTTTGAACATCTGAAAAAATATGATTTCTCGATCTACGATAACAATTGAAAGAAGCAACATTTTGTGTAGCTATTTTTTATAAGAATGCTCGTTACGTAAAATTTGCAGGGCAATTTCCGTTGACCTATAATCATGAAGTATGATAATAAACAAGAACTTACAACAAAAGTTAAGAAATAAATCCTAAAATTTATTGTTTATATTTTATATCCCTGAAAAAAATCATTACCAACGTATGTGTTATTCATTTCACATGAAATGTGTTCAAATGCCAGCAAATATAAGATTGTTGATCAATATGTATAAGTTGACTAGCTCGTATCTCTAGCTCTCGTTTCTCGTAGGTACACATAGCGAAATTAGGCGGAAAATTAGGTAATTTTTTTCGACAGGGAGATACGCGAACACTATGGTTAGTGGTATTCACCAAATATTTACAGCTATAGACGTATAGTTGTACCCTTTGAAATACAGTCCTCCTAATCTCCGCCCTCCATCTCATCATCTAACAATACACGATTGTTTGTCTATGACATGCGAGTGCGCGCGCACCGGCCCGTCCTTCCACATTATATTTTCCTCGCTCGCTTCCCACCCACATCGCGTTATCGAAATGACAGTAAAAACATTTCGCTACCATAAACAAATCACTGACCCTTCACACTCGCCGTAGCCCGTATTGCGAGGGAGTAAGGCTGCGTTTGGCGCGGCAATGTCACGGAAGGCGAGAGATCATGTGATTCGATAAATGCAGTTTCAAGCAACGTCAACGTATGCGATTGAGCGCAGGTTTTGTATTTATCGAGTACCGCTAATATTGTATCATTATATCTATGTACAGATAGCATGTGTAGCTCAACGAATACAGATTTCTGAAACATCTACTACTTTGAAACTTTAAAAAAATATTGTTTAATTTTTCTGATAAAATAAAATACGTACCAATGCATTTTATTTATATTACAAATATTTTGTCAGGTTTGTCCGGGCTAATCCCGAAACGACTACTCCGATTTTTTCTAGCATATTTTTTTTTTTCACTTTTTCACAGCTTATGGCAAGGCCAAAGTTTGTACGAAGGAAAGTTTTTCAAAAACGCTGCGCAAATATTTAAAATCCTATTCAAAAATCCTACTTAGTGTGTGTTTGACATGTCCGCCCCGTAACATCAAACATTTAACCATGATAATGAATACTGCGATTATGACAGAACAGCATCCGACGGAACAAGCAAGTGACCCGTGGAGGTGGCAGGAGAAAGGAGGGCAGCGCATCTGTATAGCCTCTATGCGGATGTTTGTGGGCGTCGGTAGTCATGAAAATGGCTCCGGCTGCTCGTTTACCCTCCTATATCGTATAAAAAAGAAAAAAAAAATGTGTAGCCTCTATGCGGATGTCTATGGGCGTCGGTAGTAATGACAGTGGCTCCGACTGCTCGTTTGCCCTCTACAACATAAAAAAATAAAAAAAAAGTAGTAAAAACGAAAAAAAAGTAAAATTACAATGAAACAGGTGAGCGTAGCTGTAGCGTAGCACGTCGTAGCTCGTAGTTACACGTGTACATTTTTGCACACTTCTACATACTAACCACTTTTTAGAGTATAAAGAGGCAAATGAGCAGTGAGATCCTTTTGGTGGCTACCGACGCACACATGCGCATAATTAAGTAGATATGTTGCCCAATGAGCCACTGGAAAACATAAGCCGCATAAAACGCAACTTATTATGTCGCTGTGAGGTACCTAGTCCCAGCGATCACATGCAGAAGTCCTGGCACTTGCGCACGCGCCAGTGGCATACAAGTTTATAATAATAGTAATACAGACAGACAGACAGCCCTTAAAATAAAATAATCTATACTAATATAATAAAGTGGAAATATTTTATTACTTGTTAGCACGGGAAAAGTCTAAAAAGTGGGCACGGGTAGGCTACTATTAATAGTCGCCGTACACTTATCAACTCGGAAAGGGATCGTACCCGTATCACCTCGAGCCGTTCAGTATTCTGTTCATGAAACTCCGAACTGCAACGCACACTAATGGGAAACTTAATGTAATAGTATCGGTTTTCGTGACGAGGCATTTACGTTCCTTTTCCGAGTTGATAAGTGTGAGATGACCATATATCTACTGTCGCACAGCACACTTACTTTTATACAAAATAGAGTACAATACTCTAAGCCATAATCAATTTATTACGTATTTTACTTACTCGATACTGTGTTTCAAACGATGACGACTGTCCCCTCTCATATTTATGTCTTTGGTATTTCTCCGTAATACCATTTTGTAAGAGGTGCTATGCTGTATTTCCGAATGGCCATCTTTTACTGTATAAATATTAAAATAAGGTCTCGAAAGCTTACAGACTTGTTATTTCTTTTTTTTTTAATCTTATAGGAATTTTTAAATGTTTAGTATTTGTTTTTATTACATCTGAAATTTATCTATGAAAATTTCAACAGTCTAGCTTTCACGGTTCTTGAAAGACAGTTTGGTGATAGAAGGACAGAAGAGCAGTAAATGAAGTCCTAATATTTGTATGTTTCCGTTTTTATCCTTTGAGAATGAGGGAATATAGAAAGTCAACCGGATGGCATGGCAACAGATTTTGTTGTTGATGGAATGTTTTGTCACTTCTTGGTGGAAATTCATATTATTACTTGTATTAAATAATATACTTTTTTAAACTATTCGATTCGATTCGATAATATGATGATGAGTTGTCGAAACCGGTCGTATTAAATGTAATGTAAATTAATAAAATGGAAATAGTATAAAAAAGTATATTATTTAATACAATCATAATTTGAATTTCCATCAAGAAGTGACAAAACATTCCCATCAACTACAAAATCGGTTGCTTGTAAAGTATATTATTTAATACAAATACAACCGATATTGTTTTTTTTAATAAAGTAAATGCCAGGTGGTAAAACTTAATCATGTTTAAGTTTTACCACCTGGCATGAGAACGTGATGTGTTCGGTACGAATATATTTTATGTAACAATCATTTCTGTAACAACTAGATATTAACTACAGTCAGTAGTCATGAGTCATGGTCAGTTCCTAACCTTGGACTACAGAGATGTAACCAAGAACTCATCCAGATCAAGCGAGCTGAAGCAAGGTGAACATCAACTAAGGTCTAAGGACATTAAGATTAAGATCTATTTAAAGGTTCCGTTCAAAAGGAATAAACGGATCACTTTTTTTCATCTGTCTGTCAGTCTGCAGGTCTGTTAAGATCTTTTTCTCGGGAAGCACAGAATAAATCACTATTAAGTCCACGTAATCAAAAGATATAGCCGATTATGCACGTATCTTCTGTGAGATCGCACGTTATTGAAAACCTATAAATGAGTCAGATAAAAAAGCAAGAAATTATACTACAAATTAAAGAATTAAAACCAAATTGGGTAAATTATATTTCTATCTCCGAATAAATAAACAATTACCAACATATTGCGTAGTTCGTTTCATATAAAATATGTGCAGGCCTCCGCCGAATCCGTACCGAGTGAGATGCGAGTCTGACTCACACTTGGCCGTTTTTATAGCCGAAGGCAAATATGTTGCCCTCCATTTTCCCATCACCCATCGGACTCGCACGACAACATAACCATCACTTCACGCCAGTATTAGAAGAGCGATAAGTTCCCCGTCATGCCGTACTTTGGATACAATGAGGAGGAGGATTTATAAATACTTCCTCATGAGGCCCGCTGAGTTTGTGTCGCCGGTTCTTCTCAGGACAGAGCTAGGGTTGAACGGTTGTAGTAATGATTATTGACGTTCAAAAAGTAATTTGTACAATTCTAATTTTGAATAAAAACATTTTAATTTTCATCTTTTTTCATTTTTGAGCATCGGCGATAAGCGATTTAGTCGCTTTTTAGAAGCTGAATGCAGCGACCAGACTGCGGGTGTTGCGTGTCGAGCATTGGTGCTGTCGCGCGATTCTGATACCGCGACTGAACGCAGATGTACATCTAAATCTAAGTTGTGATGCAGCATCGATGCTGTCGCAAAATCGTCGATCGCCGCTACTAAAGTAACGGGTGTGCTGTCACCCTTAAATTGATTATACAACATTTTAAATTAGAAATTTTTTATGGTAAAGGGGGGCAAACGAGCAGTCGGAGCCATTTTCATGACTACCGACGCACATAGACATCCGCATAGAAACTATACAAATGCGCTGCCCTCCTTTCTCCTCCCACCTCCATGGGCCACCGGCTACTTACACACCGCACGAAACGCGACAGCACATCTGTCACTTTACGCCGGTCTTGTGTAAACGAGAGGTGCCTCCCCGGTCGTGCCGGCCCAATTCGGCTGCATGCAAGCATGCAGTGTGGCACTACCTCTTACAAAATACAACGCAAACATATTTAATCTAACATAAGATCTTCGACTAATTATTTTCATTTTTAATTTCATTTTACGATTAATTAATTAATATACTAACAACAAGAAATAAATTAATATCAAGATTTTACAAGCTTAAACTAAAACAGAAGATTGCGTCCGAAGTCCGATAGTACAGTAGTGCGAGGTCCAAGTAATTACAAAGATCTTTTAGATAATAGTTTTAATCTATATGACGAACAAACTTTATTTTTATAGAACAATTTTGAATGAATCTCATTTTCATTAAATCATATTGATTTTCGGTCTTCACCTGACCTTATATTAATTATTAACGTGTATGTTCGTCACACCCGCGGTTTCACTCGCTTAAGAGTAGATTCCGTGGAAATATCGAGATGACCTGACCTACTCGTTATGCACTCAAAAATTCATAACAATCGATCTAGTCGTTTCGGAGGAGTATGGTTTCTAACATTGTGATACGAGAATTTTATGTATATAGAGATTTGTAAATGCTGAGTGGCTACCTCTATTGGTCACAGTACTCTTATCAAGTTTGTTTGCTTATATATATTAATGTGTGATTGTAAATTTGATAATTGTTATTGTTCCCAATAAAAATCTTTCTTTCTTTCTTCTTCTTCTTAAATATCACTTTACAGGCCTTTATCCCAATTATAATGTAAATTTAATTAAAAAATCAGCCAAAAGTCTATCCACTATTATTTGGGTTATATTGGGTATATATTTTTCCACGGGATCGAAACTTACGCAGAAAAAACCGCGAATGCACCTAGTATAATTGTAAAAATTTGTCTTTGATCTTCATAATGAACACGTCTGACATTCAGATCGATGAAACTGCAACTCCTTTCCTCTTCCACCATAGGCTTCAACAGCATAAGTTGTGAGTAAATAAAACGTTCGACGAGCGTTTGTATGTATGTTTGTATAATCTTCACGCAAAAATTACTGAGCGGAATTAGGTAGAATTCGGCACAGATATGGTCTACAATATGGTATATGTATAAATAACAAAAAATAACTTTTTAACTCAAAAAAAGAATGGTTCTCTAGGGAAACATTCTCGTGGGTGAACCCGCGGGTCACAGATAGTGTATTCATATTATAATAAAACTAGCTTCTGCCTGCGGCTTCGCACGCGTTAAATTCGATATTATACATATTATACGTTCCTCTTGAATCACTCTATCTAATAAAAAAAAACCCATCGAAATCTGTTTTTAAGAAAAAAAAATTTTTTAATCATCAAAATTTTTAAGATCTAAGCCTACAGACATACAGACGGCGAAAATCGACTTTGTTTTATATTATGTAGTGATTTATAATATTCTGCAGCCTGCATCACTATCAATAACTAGACAGAGGTGCAAATTGATGGCTAAAATGATACGTTTCGTGCGTTTTGAGAGTCATTGGTGGCCCATTAGGAAGGATAGGGAGCAAGAGGGGAATAAATCTTACATATGCTGTGCTAGTTCAGATATTTATGGGTGTTCGTTGTCACGATAACTGTTCACTTTCCCTCTTATTTGAATATATAAATACTTATTTTTTAAGATATAAGTTATTTAAAATATAATTTCAATTTAAAAAAACTTTCTAAAACAACACAGGCTTTTATCTACATTTAATAAATCACAAATATTATTTATTACTGTACTTTAATGTATAAAAAAATTGATGAAATATAAAAAAATGTGAAATATGAAAAAAATAAAACATTTGTATTTTTGCATAATTTATTTATAAGTTAGTCACGACAATAAATATTATTCTATATTAACCTAGCAATACTACAGAGTTAATTCCTATATAACAATGATAAAGATCAATACGCACTTATCTAAAGCACTAAAAACCTAAGTGTCTACTAAGATTTAATATAATATTTAGTTAAGTACAGGCATAATTTAGTTAGGCGGTGACCTAATATAGGCCGAAAAATCAGCTCCCGACAGCATCACAACTCTTGTTTGTTCTAATCACTTCTCTCAAAATTCCTCCTTCGAGTCGTCTGCAAATCTTCGACAAACGCTTTCCAAAACGGTCCTTCTGCATCAGTGTGCAGTCTAGTTGCATTTGTGTTGCGAGTTCTTCTCCTCTTTCGTCTGCTCCCGTATCAAGCGAAAAGTACATAATTTCATTAAGCACCAGGATCGTTTATGAATCCTGGTCCCCGGAGGACATCCAGCGGTCTGCCCCAATAGCAGCAGCACCAGCAGAGCGGTGAATACGAGACGTAGGAGACGCATTGTCACTCGGTACAATATAGTCAAATTTTATAGTCAAATTCACAATTTATCTGCGCTTGTGAGCAAGTATCAATGATTACTGAATGGTCGGCAAGTTGTTACTGAAGTTTTCATTGAGGAGCGCGCCTTATATAGCGGCCGGGGTTATCTGGCGCGTGTGTGATAGCTCCTGACCCGCCCAAAACGATACGAGAGTTCGATGACTGGACACTGTGAAACTCAATGTCATCCGATTCATTGTAGTAAAATTATCAAATAGGCAATGTGCCATCGTCTCGCGTATCCTCAAACACGTTTGATAATATTTATTGCTCTCGTAGTTTTTTATACAGGTAACTAGGTTTCTGTATATCATTTGGCAATAAAATTTTAATATTTTTAAACGATGTTTAAGAATAGATCTTTATCGATCCTTTTAAATATATTAGCTGTGCTTTTAATAAAATTACTCTCTCACTTTTAATAAAATTATTAATTATTAATAAAATATATCTCAAGGGAAGAATTAATCTCATCAAGATTGAAAGTAACCTTTGTTAACCCAGATTGTCTCTATCTATCTATGTCTCTGCCTATATCTAAATACATTCATTAGTAGAGTAAGGTTACACATACATAATATTAGTAGGATATAAAATACGTGTCATAATGCCAATTTAAAGGATATTTAGAATATTATGTTCTAAATATATTATTTCCTTAACTACATATAACTTATAGGCTATTTACTGATTTGGAATTATATAAACCTAATTGCATATAATAAATTGGACGTGATCGAATATTTTTATTTTATATCTTAGTAATGCGATCGTAGATTTCGTTAATACATGGCTAAGCTCACGTATTGTGATAAGTCTTCAAATATCACTAATACAAATATTATTTATCTCACAAACTCCTTGATATCTTTCTATTTTCGCAACATGTTTAAAGAAACAACAATCAATGAATATCTACCGATGACCTGCCTCAATTTATCAACTTACGTAACGTCCAAAGGAGTTTCGTCTTGTATAAAGAAGCGACAGTACCGTTTGTTTCAACAATCAGATAATTATTGTAATTGCATTATTATTGAGAATATAATTTGAGATAATAACACAAAATACGTGATGTTTATACACAATTACTTTCAGATGTCGATAACAAGTTTTATATCAAACATCTTCTGTTTGCGTTATTTAGTAAGATTATTTTACAACGAATTGTTTAAAATAATGGAGTAGACTATCATTTGAATGCATTTAGAAAATAAGCCATTTATGAATATTTGCAAATACAAATCTGCAGCATTTTCAAAATCTCTAAGTACGACCAGCCTTCGAATAGCTCTTGAAAAAGTTTCAAGGAATACAAGCAGTAACATGGAAACTTCGTAAGACTTTAAACTTAATAAAATATACTTTATATTACTTTTGAATAATGTAGTTTTCAGTTAGTGAACCGAACAACAATTGATTTGTCGAATCAGTATTCAAAAGATTACGATTAAACGAACACATTTGGAAATATTGCCTATAGCATTAAGCGTAGATCTAAAATGTTTTTAAAATCTTGTCCCACTTATTAAAAACGCCATTGCTATTGTGATTCATACTGCCTTTTTCTTCAAAAAGTTTTATATATTTATTTTTGTTTAAATATATAACAGAAAATGAGAATTTTAGACTGAACTACAAAACGCTCTAAGTCACCGTAGAGCCTCTACGAGACCTACGGAAAAAATGTATATTCTATCTCATTGAAAATAATACAAACCATGACATGAATGAATGAATGATGATGAAAACCATGACATGAATATAATAAAATTAAGGGACGTTTAATTAAGAATTGACAAATCTAAAATAGATAAAATAAATACTCTTTATAATCACGAATCAAGCTTCGTCGCTTATCAACAATGACAATATCGGCAACCCGTAATCTTAATAGAATAATGCAGGCTGCTTTTTGTTTCCCTCTCAAAAAAAGATGGAAACAAAGTGCAGGAGAAGAAGGGTACATTAGCACACAACCAAAGGGTGGGAACCTCTCCTGCACTGTCCCAGGTATAACCACAGAACAACGCCTGATGGACATGATGATCTCTTAGGATACTCACTAGACGACGAGATTCTCTGATCAACAGTTCCAGCCGACGGTGGCACTGAAATCACTTATCCGTCGTGAGCCCTATACAACACCAGACACATAGACTCAGTAACCCACGTGTGCGTGTCCAATCACTGATCAATTTCATAGCTCAAGTGAATTGGGTTCGAAATGTCATCGCCTAAAATGTTTGAGAATCTCTGATGCTAGCATAGAAACAGAACGA
Source organism: Calycopis cecrops (assembly GCA_001625245.1). Lineage (NCBI taxonomy): Eukaryota > Metazoa > Arthropoda > Insecta > Lepidoptera > Lycaenidae > Calycopis > Calycopis cecrops. The sequence continues at coordinate 73,136 of LUGF01022157.1, read as the reverse complement.
TATTCGAAGCGGTGGTGCTACCTAACCCAATTAGATAAGTGTTGGAGTGTCGAGCAAGGCTCTCGGGTATCATTGACCTAATTACTGGCGAGGTGTGATAGCACGGCGCAGAGGTCGGACTTGGAGGCGAGTCCGTTAGGACAGTGATGTGATAAACATTCATCATCAATCAATTTGAACTAGGATAAGGCTTTCTTTTTGTTGTTATTGTACAAGGGGTTAACAGTCAGAATCATTTTCGTGAGTACCGGTATGCGTGGCTCTCCTTCTTCCCCGTACGGGCTGGATACTTATACACTTCACGAAACACGAACATATCTATCACTTTACGTCGGTCTTGCCGATCTATGCATGTATGCAGCCGAACTGCATTCATGCAAGCTTGCAGCGTGGCACTATCTTATATAAAACCTCTAGTGCACTATCTCTCATTTCTTGGAGTAAATTATGATAGTACGACCAATTTTGGACGGATAGCGCCTTTGTCGTTCCAACGTACCTATCAATAAAAGAATTTGAATATTTGTGTAATGCCGGCTCTACACTCGCACTGCGAAAGCCCGCGAAGGCCGTGAACCACGAGTGTGCATATTGCGGTATCGTGACCGCGCTTCGCGTGTCCCCGTTCGGTGTATAATTGTCATTCGCTAAAGCACAAAGTTTAGAGCAACAGCAACAAACAGCAGTCACTTCCACTCACGCAATAAAAAAAAATACATTAAACCTCTTTTAATGTATTTTTTTGGAACTTAATTGGAAAATCAAATCAAATCATTAATTTTATTGTTTGTTAGGATTATGAATGAATGAAGTTAATTTATAAGTAGACATTTAAAAGACTGAAAATAATATGCGTATATCCGTGTAGATTATTAATATGTTATTATAACTTGAGTTTTTTCAGATGCCTACAGCAATAAGTGAGACTGATAACTTTATTATTTAAAATAGTTTCATAATATAATTTAGAACAAATTACAATGAATACCAAATAATATAATTAAAAATGATGTTGTTTTCCATAAATATGTATATTATATTTCTTTTTATGTACATATTATATATCATATACATCATAACTAAAAATCACTAAAAACAAGGCCCTAAATAACTTTAATCTTCTTTTATTTTCAAACTTTATCCAATCGGATTGGCGGCGAAATCTGGCTGGTTTGAAAATGGTACCGGATTGCAATCCCTAGGTGCGAATATACAGGTTACGCGCGGCGCGAGTGCAGAGCTAGCATAAAGTCTTTTTGATGGCGTAGCAAAGCACGTTAGGTACAGCTAGAGGTATAATAAAATATTTGCGTTAAAAATATAAAAAAAATACATGCATATTCCCTATTCGAGCGACGACGAGCGAGATTTATAAATTGTAAATAACAATACGAGGTCTTCAAGATGGCGGTGTTTGACCCCTTGACTCGGAAATTGCGTGAATCCGTCGGATGTCGCCCATCAGAGTAGTTCAGCCACTACAATAGGATAATGGAGCAGTAGGGCGCGCTGGTGTCCGCGCACTACAATGTTCATAAATCCTGCGTAGTTGACTTGTTGGTACATCGATGACCTTAGCCGAACTTCAGAAAATAACACTACAAATTCAAGCGAAAAAAAAATTGTTAGTAACATTTTTAAATGCTTTGTCAGACGAATGTAGATAAGAATGTGGCAAAAAAATATATAAATTTACAGAAGGGTTTTTTATTCTATAAGGGGGCAGTCGAGCAGCCGAAGTCCATTGATGACTACCAACGCACATGGACCTCCATCCTACTAATATTATAAACGCGAGAGTTTGTTTTTTGTTTGTTTGTTACTCCTTCACGCAACTACTGCTGAACTGATTTTCATGAAATTTGGCACACACGTTAGAGAGTAACTTGCATTAACACCACATACTATAGTTTTTATCCCAAAAAATGTTCCTATGAGATGCCATGGGATGATTTTCTATTTTCCACGGGTTCCAAATTTACTCGGCTGAAACCGCGGGGCGCAGCTAGTATAATTATATTATTACACAGACTTGCCCTCCTTTAATCGCCCTCATTTTTTAAATTACATCCAGATGGACGCCATTACAAATGAGATCAAGAGGGCAAAAAAAATTATGCGGATCTTCGAAATATAGTACGATACACAGTCTGGAGGAAAGAGGCGAAAAACCGCTTTAAAGGGAAATAAGCTGTCTACAGTTTTTTCAAAACCTTTTTGAAAAAGTTTCAAATTAAATTGTTAAGAAGTAAGTGCTCTAACTCCTACCGCTTCTGAATTCATAACACATGTTGTGGTCGCGTTTCATGCGGTTTTTGGACGTATATCGAATAGGCTCTGACAGCTCGTTTACCTCGTAATACTATAAAGAAAATCATATTTCGTACTTCGGACGGTGCTTACAACCGTTGATTATTCTGACATATATGAGCTCGATCGTTAAACAAATTAAACACATTTATATTTTATTTATATTTAAATATTTATTTTATTTTAGGTGGTTTTGTTATAGTAATATTCCTTTTATTTAGCCACAATGATAAGGAAAATGTTATTTTATCCTTATTTAAATGTACGAAGCTTATTTAACATACACAAATTATTGCGTCAGTTACATATTTAAGAAGTTTTCCGTGTAACGTCAATATGTATTAACAACTACAATTGAGAATGCTTGCGAATTTGAAATGAAATTTAATTTACCCCAAATATAAATAGGACTTAGTTAGCGTGCGGCCGTACAAAAATATAAACATAAACGGCAATATGTATTTGATTGCGTTGACTCAGAAGTACGATTTTTTCTGCGCTTCAAGAGATCGCAGCCCTTAGAATTCAACATCAACTTCACCTTGATTTTTCGCACCATCCTGAGTAAAAACAACGACAATCAACAGACGATCGACAAAGTTATTAGAATATAGTTGATTGGAACGTAAAATTAGCAGAGGTGGTTAAAACGCATTGGATAAAGAAGTAAACTTACACTATATTTATGTTTTGAAGTATAAAAGTAGCAGTAGCTAATGACACATTTTTTTGCACGGCATGTGATAAATCCGCATTTAACTCCCGCTAAATCGTGAGATAAAACGCAAATTTATTTAATGAAATAGTGCACGGCGTGAGGTAAAGACGTCTCTCCGGGTAGATATATAAAAAATATGTAGCTAATTCTATTTCATGTTCGAATTAGCTGATTTCTTTGAATATTATTTATTATGCTAATATGCTATAACTGAATGTTATTTTATAATATTATCCCTATTAATAAGTATTATAAAATATCTGAATGTGTGTTTGTTACGGTTCACGTTCACTACTCCACCGATTATAATGCTAGTAGTAACGTGTAAATAGTGCTAGTAACACCATACATAGTTTATTAGTTGAAATCAGTCAAAAACCATTTAGATAAACAGATATTATCCCGTTGTGTAATTTACATATATAAGATTATATTGATTAACAAATAATTAAGCAAAATACAGATGGATTATTTTTCTTCTTTTTGTTTTCCTGGGTCAACCATACGAATTTACATTGCAATTATTGAGAATACCTAAGTGCGCTATTTGCATACGCACCAATATCTTGGTCGTAAAATACAGATTTTATGCTTTGATTGTCAATATGAGACAAGTTTTATGGTAAATCTTGATGATTATGACTCGTTGAGGATAATGACGTACCTAGTTATTAACTTACTCGCAAACAAACTCTTAGCTATATTAATATCAGTAGATTTCATATAATATAACAAAATACTAATTAGTGCATTGAAGCGCATTAATCACACTTATATTAAAAAATTGTGAACGATACTCGGAACTTTTGTAGTACCGTCCTGTAATTTCCACTTTAACTCCCTTGTATCGTAAAATACTATTATTGATCAAAAAACAGCAATTATGTAAATTTTAAATTCCAATAAACCAGAAAAAAGTTGTTTTTTAACACTATATGTTGCACATTTTTTATCAAATCTTTATTATGTGTTATGCAATCTATGCTTCATAGATTACTAAGCATGTCAACATTACATGGGATCTATTAATCTCTAAATATTGAAACTGTTTGTGATAAAATTCCTAAATGCAATTCAAAAAAAGGTTTTATTTTAATGACATTTTTGTCCTTTTACATTATCCGTGAAACTTAATATTAGAGTCCGCGCAAAAGTTGAATAAGTTAAAGTTAATAATCCGTGGTTGAACGTCAACAGCGTTTGCGCACGACACTCTTGAAATTTATAGTGTCGTGCGCACACATGACAGGTAATTTCTAGAGTTTCAAATGTTTTTTTTTTATAGCATAAGGAGGCAAACGAGCA
>LUGF01022157.1:6476-45803 GCA_001625245.1 Calycopis cecrops | reverse complement strand
TAAAGAATCCATTAACATCCCAATAATTATTAAAAGTTTATAAAATAAACGCTTATTGTGTATGTTAAACGATTATAAATCTTTTGAATGGATTCCTTTTGGAAGGTTTTATACAGATAGTAGTGTGTCTAAAGTAGTATTTTAATTCTAGTTAAAGTAGTTTACAAAAACACAGAACGCTTAAAAGTGAACAGAAAATCAATAAATTGAACACTCACCTGAGTTGTAACTTTAAAATAAAAAAAAAATGTTTACTGCCCATGTAATTTATCTACTGTTTAAATTTTGTTCAATGTGATGCAATACAGATTAAATTTTTGTAATACGGCACACATACTGTATTATAATACAATATGTTCTAGAGGCTACAAAGCTTATCCTTTGCACAAGTTATGGGATTCTGTATCTAATTCAAAGTTTAACATGTGTGCACAGTACAGCACAATGGTTTTTCATATAAGTTTATTTTTTACAAGACATTCAATTTAATCTTAAATTAACCTATAATAATCAGAATCAGGGTATCTACCAGTTTAAAATTTATTCAAATAAAAGGATACTTTTCCATTCTTATAATGACTGACTGAAAATCACTCATAATCGAATTGAATTAAATTCATCAATACAAATGTATAAATAAATAATAATTGAACTACGTAATTATAATATAAAGTAGAAAATAACTATCACGTACTAAATTAGTAAAATATTATATATAATTATTTTTGTAAGAAGTTTCCTTAAAAGTTTCCTTATGGAAATCTTTGTAAAATTTTGTCACAGAAAAAGTTTCTAACCATGTGAAAAAGGCTGTATGATAAATTTAACAATTATTTGTCTTAGTCCTGGGTTTACACCACCTTGATACACTATCAAACATACAGAAATTTAACTAAAAATGAAATGAAGCTTAGACGATTCATATTCAAGGTTCATGAAATAGAGCACTTTTAATCCAAATTCAACTGAAATTTATAACGGAATCCACAAAATTATGCGCCTGACTCATTATATTAATAAATAATTTTATTCATATGATCACCGTGATAAGAAAATACTGAAAAATAATTATTGTTGACAGTTAACACAGTATAAATTGTAACATATTGGTGATTTTAGGCGTTTCTCCTGTTTTCGAAAATTGAGCAAACATTTCTTTACTCAGCAAATGTATTTCAAATTAAAGTAAACATACCAACCAATTACTGTAACATTTCAAATTGTCAAAGGAAATTAATTCTCATAAAATGTTATGACAACATAATATGTATAGCTCTTTAAGATTATGGATTTGTGACAGGAAGAAACAGACACAAATGTGGCTGTTTAAAATTAGTAAGTTACAACAAAATAAGTTTCTAGTTCAGCCTTCGGGAGTTCATGTGTTTTCACAAAATAAATAAAAGTTGACGCACACGCGGGGTACCCTCACCGAAATGCCCGTTAGTAATTTGACTAATTCGTGCATCTGCTATGCAACATTCGACTTCATTGATACCTGCCTTTTATATATCACATTGTATAAAAATATATATGTATTATCTGAGTCTAAAGAAATATATATTTGTGTAAAGAAATATAATGTATATTATATATCCTAATCATAGGCTCTCCCTATGATTAGGATATATAATGCCATATAATTAAGATACAGAATAAAAAAAATTGTACAGTACATTATAGGTAGGCGACAAAAAACTGATCTGCTTGAAGCATGTATGTTGCATAGCATTTGCAATATTTTAAACTACAAAATGCCTCTTCCCTCCAATTTACAAACATATTTGGTCCTGTATTTACACACTCAAATTTAAATTTATCTATATATTTACAGTGGCAACTCGATCATTTTAAACTAGTCTTACATTTTGTTACTATAAAATGTTTGTACATAGGCGAAGATATGTCTCAACTTTATACACTTTTATATAATATATTTATTTACATATCAGTACTTTATAAAGCCTTTTGACTTTATTGTAGTATTTTTTTTAATTATGCGATATTTCTCAAGTATTTACATTTGTTTTTTTTTCAATCTTATTGAATCTAAACAATCTACAGTTATTGGCAGTAAATAACGAACCTCGAGTTAAAGATTCGACAAGTATTTAGACATTTATGTGGTGACTCCGACTCGTCAGGATCTAGTATTATACACAGATGGGAAGTTCCAGGTTCGAGTCCCGAATCGGAAGTTGTCGGCGCTACACCCCCGTGCCTCGGAGAGCACATATAATTCGGTACTAGGCCTTGTCTCTCCCCGGTTGTTTCGGCCTACCGTACCTTGGGAATAGGAGAATAAGGGAACAGAGAGAGCACTCGTGTCTGCGCTCATAGTTTTGCACTATATCCAGCGCCAGTTGGTCTGGTCTATGTAGAGATGACCAGCGAAGCCGAAATTCAGTCTCTTAAGAGGACACCAGATTGAGCAGTGATACATCTCGTGCTCCAAAGACTACACTATAGTTTGCCTATGTTTAGTAGTTTTTGGCGCACGCCATACAAACGCTGACGAAAGGAGTAAAATGCTAATATGAGACAAAGAAAGACTCAATCTCCCCTCTCTATCTCGCACAGTCCCGTTGTCGTTGTTAGACAGAGATAGTCCATCTCCCTCTCTATCACAACTCGCCATTCACCGCCCGTATATTTTGTAAACATTTTATAGCAACAGTTAAGTACGAGTCGCTTACGCCTCCGTCGCGATCGGCTCCCTCGCATGGTGTATCTTCACATGCTTGTTGTGGTTGGACTTATTACTGGACGTCTTCCCGCATATGTTGCACGCGAAGGGCCGCGCGTTGCTGTGCACCTTCATATGCTCGGACAGATAGTAGCTGCGGTGGAAGGACTTGCCGCACTCGGGCACCTTGCATATATACTTCTTGGCCATCTCGTGTTCTCTGACGTGGCGCTGGCAGTTGGTTTTTCTGATGAACTGACACCCGCAGTAGTTGCACGTGTACGGCCGCACGGACTTGTGCGAGTTCATGTGCGACACGTACTCCGTGTGCCGGATGAAGGCGCCCTTGCATAGGGTGCACTTGTAGGGCTTGGCCGAGCGACTCATGTGCGTCCACCTGTGCAGCTTCAAGTTCCACTTGGTGGTGAAGTACTTGTTGCATATGACGCAGTGGAAGTTCCGCTTGCCGCTGTGCGTCTGCATATGCGCTCGCAAGTTGCTACGGAGGTATATCTGTAAAGGATAGTAAAGTATGTTCATTTATATGGCATTTCGACTTCATTCAACGCATTTACTCTAGTACAGCGCGTTGTGCGTGCGCCGCACGTGGCGCCTGAGCGACGCCGCGTGCACGAACTTGTCTCAGATGTAATTTTTTATTTTTGTTTTTTTTTATTTTATTGTTTACACAACAGATATAGTTTTATGACCGAGTCTACAGCGACATAATAACAGAAGTACGCACCTGTTTGCACACGGGACACGGCACGTTGTCCACCTTGCCGCGCATGCGCTCGCACACGTACAATGCGTTGTGGGTGCGCCGCACGTGGCGCGTTAGGGACGCCGCGTGCACGAACTTGTCGCTGCAGTACGGGCACGCCTTGGGCTTCTCGTCGTGGGTCTCGCGGTGCCAGAGTAACTTGGCCGCCGAGTGGAAGACTAGACCGCACTGGCAAATGAAGTCGCGGACTCGCGCCTTCTTCTTCAGGTGGTGTCGGTCCCTGTAAACGCAAAGGTTTTGATTCATAATCGTACTATTTCCGCTGTATGATTACGTAACATTCATTGACTGTGATACTTTAGAAAATGCATCCATCCAAACCAAACCAACTGTGGAATAAGCAACCACTTCGAGGCTCAAAGATATCCGCTTAATTATCTTGCATAGTGCAGCCCTACAGGCTAGGCTCCAACGGGACTGCAAACTCACAAACTGCACAAAACACGACAGCATATATACGACCTCTAACTCACGGGGAGTTAGAGGTCGTATATTGGAACGAGAAGCACCTCTCCGATGCCAGCTCAATTCATCTACAAGCGTGAATGTACTCACCGATGCTGCACCATGTTGGAGAACCTCCGGAAGGTGTCGTCGCACATGGTACACTTGAAGGGCGCGCGGCCAGTGTGGATGTTTGTGTGCTCGCTCAGTTTCTGGCGCGTGATGAACCGCTTCTCGCAGATCTCGCATCTGTAATATATTTCACAAAATACTAGATGTCCAATAAATTTGTTCACAGCTAGAGAACTAATAATGAATTACTTAGTTTCCTTCTCGAAACCGTCGCGGCCTAGTTGGATCGTTTGACCTAGATAAACGTATTCCTGTCGAGAGTGGCGCCATTTACGACCACCGGTCTTGGGGATACATGGCTATTAAACACTCAATGCAGAACTGGTCTACAAATTCCAGGTCACACTGCGTGCAATGGAACGAGCGTTGCTCGGAGTTTCCCTGGCTGATAGAATTCGCAATGAAGTAATTCGCCAGAGAACTAAAGTCATCGACATTGCGCTCAGAATCAGCACGCTGAAGTGGGAGTGGGCCGGGCATGTCGCCAGACGTACGGACGGCCGATGGAACCGACACGGTAACTGAGTGGCGACCGCCACGAGGCAAGCGTAGTATAGCACGCCCTGCAGCACGATGGTGTGACGACCTAAGAAAGATGGCGGGCTACGAATGGATGCGGGTTACCCAAGATCGGGATGGCTGGCGCTCTATCGGGGAGGCCTACGTTCAACAGTGGACAGCTATAGGCTGATTCACATGCAGTCGGACATTATCAGGTGTGTTGATTAGCGTTATTAATATAAAAAAATTCCCCTATCCCCCACCTAAAATAATTCCCCTCTTTTTAATATATCATTTCTAGGAGTTAATATAATTGAGAATGTTCAACAAACATTTTTCTGTTCTGGCGTTTTTAATAATAAACAAAGAAAGGCAACACAGACGACTGAATAAAATGTGACGTCAATACAAGTAACAAGAAATATTTGCAGAAAAATTGGTGGTGTTTTAAAATTTAATTTTTTGTTCAACCGCAATATTTTGTCTTTATATTTTTGTGAACATGGATAGTATGACATTTACGACCTTGTTCTCAGCCCTATGTACACAGAAAATTACATAAAAATCGGTGAACCGTATTAGAAGTGTTTAATAACAAACATTTGACACGAGATTTTTACATATACGATTAACATACAACTTGAACCTAGAAAAACCGTCGCAGGCACTAGAAAAAATATAACTCCTTAGTCGTCACACTCTTGCCAGAGTGGTCGTGGTCTTCACAGCAGGGTTGGTGACACGCTTCACAATCCGTCGTCAAAATGTAATATTTGATTAAATTTTATGATATAGTTTTCGTGGAACGCCAGCTTTCTTGCAAGAGTTCTTAGTGCTTATAAGTTGTTAATTTAGTCTGTCATTATCATCATCCCTACCTCTATCTATACTTCAAAAATACAATACACTGTTCTTTACTATAAAAGAGGATAAGAATTTTATTACCTATAGAAATATAATAGTTTACCTATTCTGCAACAAACTAGTGAAAGAAGTTCCATTATAATATTCAAAGCATTGTCATTTATTATATTTCTTTTTTTCATTTATTATATTTATTACAGTCTATTATTATGTGAGCGGGACAACTGCCCAGTAGTGCCAGATTATCCAGATAGCAAAACAAGCTTTTGCTACAGAATTCGCAAAGGGGCCCGCTAAAAAAATAGCCTATATGATCTACTGGATCCACACTAATATATGTAAAGTTAACTTATAAATTATAGTACTGGCTCCAATGGCCCCTGAATTGGATTAGCTATCTGCCCAGCGCTAGCTCAATCTGACACTACCTCTTACATAACAAGGCACTACCTCTCAAAAATCGACGTACTTTCGCAACTCACTTATAATTCTTTATTCCTAAATGTGTCTTGATGTGGAGCGCCAGATTTGCCCGTCTGAAGAAGCACTTGCCGCAGGTGAGGCACTCCAGCGGATGTATCTTGAGGTGGGCGTGGAAGGCCGCGTCGGTCACCTGGTCCTCCTTGCAGGTCGGACAAATGTAGTCCCTGCGCTTCCTCTTCGTCTCCTGCTTGATGAGGCCCTCTATCTTGGGCTTCGCTTCTCCGAGAACGTCATACGCTTGCAGGATTCGCTTCGTCTCCAAACCAACCATCAAACTGCCTGTAAAGTTCAAACGTTTTAAATTAAAACGAATAGTATTTTACGATACAAGGGAGATAAAGTGGAGATTACGGCTCCGCTCGTGCGTTAAAATGATGAGTGTCGTAAACGCCACGAAACTCACGCGTATCGTTCACTATTTTTTAATACAAGTGTGGTGTAAGTAACACATTAATCCGCTTGAAGGAACTAATTTGTATTCAGTGTTATGTCATATTTTAGACTTCACAACTAAAGTAGTCCAGGGGATTATTCAAATAATAATAATAATGAAATCCATACTAATGTTATAAAGCTAAAGGGTTTGTTTGCGAGTAAGTAAATAATTACGACTCAAACGAAAATTAATAATGATTATCCTCAACTTGTCATAATCATCAAGATGTACCACAAAACTTTTCTCATATTGATGATCAAAGTATAAAATCTGTATTTTATTACCCAGAATTTAGGCTTGTGTAGTTACTATAAATGCGTAAGCAAAAAGCGCACTTATTCTCAATAATTGCAAATTGAGATTTTTCACATGTTGTTCGAAGAAATCAGAAAGAAGAAAAATAATTCATCTGCATTTTGCTTGATTATTTTTTAATGATTATCATCCTATATATGTAAATTACACAACGGGATAAAACTATCAGTTGATTAAAATGAAATAGTTTTTATTGATTTCAGCTTACTAAGCGTTTTTATTCTATGATATTTCATATTACTAGCTTTTATCCGCGGCTTCGTTCGTGCTGAGTATTTTAAAATAAAAACTTTCCCGATGTCCTTTCTAATACCTTAAAAGTTAAAGAATGTATGTATATAAAGTTTCATCATAAACGGTAACAAACACACATACATTCACATATTTTATAATATTAGTAAGAAAATCTAATAAAATAATATTCAGTTTTAGCAGATTAGCTTAATAAACATAGAAATTAGCAAACTTGAACATAAAATAGCATTACCTATTATTTATTTATCTACCCCCATATAATTTTTGTGTACCTTTTTATTAACAAACCACTCAACTATATTTTAATGCGGGTAGATACATGTCTTTACTTCACCCCACCCTTGGCCATGTGATTTTTCATTCAATAATTTGCGCTTTTTCTCACGATTCAGCGTAAGTCAAATACGGATTTATCACACGCAGTGTTAAACAAATATTTTTATGCTTCAGCTATCAAAGCAATTTTAGAAAAATATTTTACGTACATCATTAGAAATACTGCGAAGCTATCTTGTACAAAGAAGCTTTTACATGAATTATTAAAATTCTGAATATTTACTGTCATGTCACCTCATTAGAGGGTACATAGAAAAATCGAGTCTGGTAACTGTCAGGTGAGCAATGACTTGTGCAGTCCCTGATTTACAGCGTTAATCCTGTTATGTAATATTTACAAAAATAGAAATTGGTATAGCTCCATAGTGATAAATGATATGAAATGGTTTTTAAATCTTGTCAAATAGCCTATTAGTGTATAAATAACTATTATATATAATATTAATAATGTAATGTCTGCGGACTTTACACACCACGTTAGCCTAGCCCCGTGCTAAGTACCGTAAGGACTTGTATTACGGGTACTAGACAACGGAAATATATTTAATGTTTTATAAATTTAAGAAATTTTATATATTTAAGATTTTTATTATAGAAATACATGTAATACATAGATACACATCCATGACCCAGGCGGGATTCGAACCCGCGACCCCTGGCGCAACATGCTCCGTTTATCCGAGCCCTGCACCACCAGCCTGGTCGTCAGTTGAATTTAAATTTTCTTACTAAGCATTGACTGTGAGGTTTTTGATTACAACATCAACTTACTTGATATTACAGTCTCATCCTGCTTCACCTCTTTCTTAATAGTCCGGTTGGTAATGAGACGGCTGTACGTTGTCTTCGCTGACGAGCAGGTCGGAAGCGAGTGCGCCATGGCCTTGTGCGCTCTCATCTCTTTGAGAGATGGGAACTTCACACCGCACTGAGGACATGTGTAAGTCCTCACCTTAGGCAAATGAATTTCTTCCTCTCTGAAAGGTAACCATTCCGATTTAATACTATTGTAGCTACTGAAAAGATTAAAAAATGATAGCCAAATTATCTGATCTTCATTAATGAGCATTTGCTAACTAATAAGCAGCCAGTTATGGCTACCACGATGTATATTTATACAGTTAAATAGGTGAACAAATGACATAAAACTGACACCATACACTATCTTTCAGTACAAAAGGCATATTGATTTGCTTATTAAGTTAATGTACACTTACAAAGTTTCTCTCTTTTCAGTAGCATCAACATCTGAACCGTCCGAAACCCAGCTCTCACGCGCCATCAGGTCATAAGGCTCTGAAGGAGGGACTTCGGAATACATCTGTAATTTATAACACAGTATATGAATATTGTTGCTAATAGCAAATGTAATTAAATAACTAATTTAAATATTCTAAATAAACCCATCAGATTGTCCTTGATGCCATGATGTTTAATGTCAATCATCACTAATTAATTTTATTACTAATTAATATTTAATGTAAAATCAAAATAGGTATTTTGCATATGCAACTTGTGCCCGGGTCTATTTATTGCTTTTGTAACTTTTTAAAAAATTATCACATTGATGACACTAGTAAACCAAAAATTTATACTTACATACTTTCTTTACTTTCTTCTTGTATGTAAGAAAGAACATTTGTGAATTCAGTACGAAAATTGATAATTATAATAGGAATACGAGAAACAAGCATAAAATAGATATACCATTTCATAGACTTAGCAAAGTAAAGAATTGCTTTCGGGGGCAATGCATATGCCTCTACGATAGGGTCCCAGAAAGCATCCTAAAACTTTCGATTTATTAATTTAAAAAAGTTGTTAAAGAGCGTTTGTGTGGTAAGGAATACTATAAGGTAACAGATTTTATGACAGATACCACATCTTGGGATACCCAGGCTGTTTCTGTACCATAATTATTGTAAATTGTGCCATAATTCTGTAATTCTATTTTGAATAAAAAAAATTTCAATTTCATTTTCATTTTACTTACACACAATTAATCTGTGTTTTATGAGTTATATTCTACAACTATTATTAGTCCTAACTATTCATTAAGATACTAAAATTAATTGGAAATTAAAAAATCTGGACTTTTAAAAGATACATTAATGTTTGGCACAATGTGTTGTGTGTTATCAAAATTAATATATATTTTAAAATTTTGTAGCAAGGAACTAGATCTTGCTGATTTATAAATCTTTTTTTTACGGAAAATAGTACACATTAGTTCAATTAACAGTATTTTAGCAACATCAATTGCAGCTCTTCATCACTGGGACATTAGTCGGCTTATGTCATTAATATATAGCATACATATTAGTATGTTTATAATACATAAAATAGATAAAACCATTATGTATACATTTCTATTTCCTACACAATTCAAATGAGATAAAAATTTGCTGCCAATGTTTGATAGCAACATTAACACACATATACAATTAGTTTAAATTAACCTTGACTCACAAACACCAATTCCAAATTAAATCATTATTCACATTTTTATACAAGATAAATTACATTTACACTAGAAATATTTTTTAGGCCAATGAGACAGGTGTTTAGTGACAATCGACTATTTCTAATTAAATTATTTTAGAATTACTCAAGACAAGAAATTATTTGTCAATGAGTTTTGAGAAGAAATAATAAAGATTACTGATCAATATATAATAATCTTCTTCTTCTTAATTATTTCGAACTTATTGAATATCAATGCTAACATTATAAAGCTGAAGGATTTTTCCAGTGTTGGAGAGCATGTTTATCAAGGCAGGCTATATGCAATATATCATGATACCATGACCAATAGGAGCAAAGTTAAACTGCAAAGTAAAAACTGCGGGACTCTGCTAGTTATTAATATGTAGGTACTCAATATTCTAAGAAACATGTCAAGGCTGATTTCAACCATGGTGACATCAAACAGGTAAAACTGTTACTTTTAAATAACCAATAATCTTTTTAGAAGTATGGCCTCCAATACAAATCACAAGCAAGTTATTTCTAGAGGGTTTTTTTATAAATATATATTTATATAAATGTCTTACCCCACTCCAGGCTGATTCCAAATCTCCATTACTCTCTTGTCCACTTAATTCTCCCCTTGGTGGCATTTTTTCATCTGTGCAAATGTTTAACATTGGTTCTCCCTCACTTCTACTCTCACTAAGAACATCAGCTTTAGTATCTGTGTCGCACCTATCCACTTCTATCTCTATCTGGACCTCTCCCGGGGCCATATTAGAATAGTCAATCTCATTACTTTCTGCTATCTTGTAACTTTCATGTATAAAATTTGGCAGGACAAACTCACTTGCTTTTTGAGATGGTTCTCCCCATATATACATACCATCTTTTGAACTTTCCTTACTATAATGAGACTCTTTTTCTGCTTCAAAACTTTCTACACGATCTGGTGTAAAATAATCTGCATAAATATTATCACCAAAGTAATTATCATTCATCATATTAACAAATTGTTTGCTCTTTGATGCTGCTTCCAATTCTAAAAGTTCTCTTTGATTAGAATCATCATCAAAATTTTCTGAGGACATGCTACCATATGTTATGACATTTATGGGTCTCAATGTATCCATTGGTGCTATGTCTTCATCTAACCGGACTGCCTCATTACTAAACTCATTATTTGTAACTTCTTCTTTAACTTGTACTACTTCTGTTGGCGCTGGACTTTGTTCACTTAAAGTTGAGGGCGTAGCTTGTGGTTCTAAATCCATAGGACACTGATCTGTATCTGCATCAAACTCACTGTGTTCATTGTCTTTAATCTTTTCAATGGATATAGTTTGCAGTAGACTCTTTTTCATTTCATTTTCATCTTTGCTAATTTTATTCATTGTGAAGTTTTCAGGTAATATTGATTTTGAAGATGATGCTTTGGGTTCATATTCTGAGCTCCTACTTGTGGATGGAGGACATGTTTTTGAATTTTTTATTTGCAGAATTTTCTTATGCTTTTTTACATAAATATTGTTGAGAGGTAAAGACATATTTCTCATCAACTTAACGGGAAACTTTTTCTCAAGTATGTTCTCTTTACTAGTTTCTTGTTTTGGTGACATAGGTATAGGATCTGTTGCATTGTCACCATGTTCAGAAAGTTCACTACAAGGGGATATAGAAGGTTTTTCATTGCATATTAAGTCCGGTACAGGGCAACTGTCAGTGAATTCAGTTTCTAATTTATGACTCATACTTGTTTTAGTTGACTCCCTATATGATGGAGGGTTTCCAACATTCTTTATCACAGAAAATGTATGAGTTACTAAGCTATCACTGCTTAATACAGATGGTGGACACTCATCAGAATTAAGGTTATCATCTAAATCTGGTAATATCTTTTCTGGTGTCAATGGCCGTTGTGTATATTCAGACTCATTTGGCCCTGTGAGATCTAATACGGTGTTTAACATATTTTTATGATGTTGTACAGGAACTTCCACCTTTACATTGCTAAGAATTTTCAAACCTTTGCTGGTTACTGATGCATCCAATTTTCCTTCAGACTTTTCTAATTCTATATTTGAATCTGAATCATTAGTATTTGTATTTTGTAATGAGCTCTGGACAGCTTCATCATTACTACTGTTAGATGGTGTAATCAACATTGGATTTACATCTATGACAAGGGTTTCATTCGCATCATTAGGAGACACTGGTTTATTAACTAAATTACGCATATTTGCCATATTATTATGACTAAATATAGGCATGGAAGGCTTAGAAATGAGTGGTTGTGGTGCAGTATACATGCAGGAAGTATTGCCAAAGGGATCAACCACCATAACATTTTGATACATGGAATTAGTTTGTGCGACATTTGTAATATTTTTATGACCACCAAGCACAGTGGGCATGCCTGATATAAATGGTTTGCCATCAATATTATGAACCATTTCTCTGTAAATAATCTGTGAATTTTGAGTGACTACCGTAGTTCCAGGAGCCATAGCACTAGTTGATAATTGATCAAACTGGTTGATTAAAGGCTGTGTCATTGATTTAGTATCAAGTATAGGCGTAGTTGGCAAACTTCCTGACATTATCATATGATTTGGTATACTTTTTTGAACAAATGATGTTGATGTCGGTAGGACCATATGTAAGGGCTTAACACCAGGTGTTATGTATTGCATCCCCCCTACATTTGTTTTCACAAGTATGTTACTTTGCTTAGGTAAAACTTTGACTATATTATTGGCCCTTTTAGGTAGTGACGGAACCATAGAAGCTTGTAATTTCATATTTGGTGTCATTGCAGGCACATTATAAGTGAAAACATTATTTGAATTATCCAACGCATTATACTCTGAACTTCGGGAATATTTTATTTCGGATTCATCATTTTGTTCAAAGTACGGAAATTGCTGTTCATAGTCTGGTTCTGACTGTGAAGCAATAGTAGTATGTGTTTGTTGTGTTTTATCTAATTTAATTGTATACGAGGAGTCTGTACCATTAACATTGCCAAAATTATGGTTTTCAAATGACAAATTTCCTATTCTCAGTTCTGGTGTACCAATTCTTGATGTATTACTAGAAAATGGTGTAGACTTGGTTCGACTCGGAGTCCTTCTCCAGTATCTGTCACTGTCATTACTCTTATGCGGTGTCATCCATCGCACAGTTTCTTCATTTGCAGGTGTGCGTGAACGGCTCCTGTACGATCTCTCTGAATTTGTAGGAGTCGAAGTTCTACTTCCAAATGATGTTCCTCTAGCAGAAAGACTGCACAATGCTTTTATTACTTGATCTTTAGGATGTGTGTCAAGATGCGACTCTAATGACATACCACTGTGAAGGTACAGTGTACACACAGGACATTGCACTCTCTGATCCATATTTACCTTTTACACGACAAATAATACGGAACAAAAACACCTCGCGCAGGGTGACCCTGGCGATACTTGAAACGTTATATCGTCCAAAGAACACTGAGAGTTAAACACCACTCAGTACAATGCCCGTCGCACGCATATCTATTATAGACACGTAAGGCAAATGCCTCATAACACATATCTTCTCTATAATACGTCTTCTTATCGATCTGTCGAACAAAATAAATATCTGTGAGTATAATTTATCCAATACAGCATCAACAAAGGCCAAATATTAATTCAAAGTAATGAAAAAGAATAAAACAAAACAAAAGTTGAAGATAAAGGCCATTGATACATAAAAAAGTCAATTGCAAGAAATAGCTGGATACAGTTGTAATGTTAACATAATAACGGGGCTTACCTTTTTATGATTGTCGTACAGAGTCCATAGCATGGACACGTTTAAAATTAACTAATATTATACTCGTAACGACCAGTTATTCTAAAAATATTTCTAAATAGTCCGACATATTGCGATATCGCAGACGTCTGATCACAGGTTCACAAATTCACATTTCAGTTTTCACATCACAATCACATCACCACAGGCACAGAATACTTGATTGCCCACAGTCTACAAACCTAACGTTTACGAAATTACGTTCTACAATCTACGATGACATATTTTTGACAGATCTTTTAATTACAAAACTTTAAATAAAAAACATTTTAAATAATATTTACATTAATTATGTATTTCATATGTTCTTACCGTAAATTTTTGAAACAAAAGACAAAGTAAATAAAATTAAACGTACTTACAGATAGTTCCAAATTTAAACAACCACTGTTCATTGAAATGTTAACTGTTTATTTTTCAAAATCAATTGTTTTTTTTTATTTTTTTATTTTTTATTTGTTTATTAAATTAATATATATTTGTAAGCTAAAGCTAAGCTATTAAAAAATGTAAAATACAAGTTTCTGGTAGATACCTAATCCTGCATGAAATGTTTCTATTAAATCAGCTACTGAAAGAGCCCAACTGTTCATTGTGCCCAATGGCCTACTTTACAAATTTCAACTATTTTTATAAACCACAAAAGAAATGAATATAAATATGTTAAACTACCTCCCTTGAACGTAAAATTATTAGCAAAATTATTCTATGACGTCACAATTTCTTTCTACGCCAGTTTAAAGTTTATTATTTTCCTTCAAACACTAAACAGAGTTCTGATCATTTTTGCTACGTTTGTGGACAGTTTATATTTTCAAAAACGTGAAGACCCATCGTAGACGCGTTCAAAAGTGCATATCTTCATTGTTTTGGATTTTCTGTTGCAAACCAAGATAAAAGTGGGTGCCGCATATGTTTTGCGAAAACTCGTTTTACTCCAGTGGTCATCACGACGTACATCTTCTATTTGATTCACAGATGCTATGGAAAGAACCTAGTAACCATGAAAATGACTTTTGTGTTATGAAGACGTTTTTTTAATTTTGTACCAGTATGCCTATTTTTTCAATTTTCAAATAAATAAATAAATATTTCAAAAACCATATTAAGTAACAGATTGTATTTATTGTTTTTTCTGGATAAATCTTACCTAAATAGGTACATGATAAATTAACAAATTTGGCTGGGGTATAAAAACCGTGTTAAAGTAGTGTTATTGAATAATATTTTTTTTAATAATATTCCATTTTTCATAATATCACCAAAAGGAGAATCCAGCACCATATAATTATCATTTTAAAACTAAAACAATTTTGTGGTGATTTACTAGGCCACTGATGTTAAATATCTACTTAGAACTAGGTGGCGTCTGGCAAAGCCACTGCCCAAAGAGTATAATAATTTATAGCTACTGCCATTCTGAAAGGATTGCTAATTATTGTTTACCGATTTTAACTCACACTTTCCAAGTTTGACTCGTTATTACTGGTGTCTTATTAGTTATCCTCCACATCTACAAGGACCTACATTAATATGGTAGCCAGTCTAAAATATATTATTTTACTGCAACTAATTCACTGCAGGGATTAAATTATTACAAACAGAATTTGTATTGAATAAAAATATTTTATTCTTATAAGCTTATAATATAAGTTTATATAATACTAGCTGCGCCCCGCGGCTTCGCCCGCGTAAATTTCGATATCGTGGAAAATCATTCCATGGCATCCCTCAGGAACATTTTTTCGGGATAAAAGCTATCCTATGTTACTTCTAATACCTCCAAGAACATGTGTACAAAATTTCATGATGATCGGTTGAGCAGTTTTCGCGTGAAAGGGTAACAAACAAACTTACATTCGCATTTATAATATTAAGTAGGGATGATAACTAAATATTATGATTTATATATGTTATATGAAAAATTTTCGTTTTTCGGGCGTTTTTTGTTCCGTACTATTTGTCGTGTAAAAAGTAAATATGCATCAGATAGCGCCATGTCCTATGTGGTACATAGTGCTTTCACAGTGGCATTAGAGTCGTATCTAGACACATTCGTACGTAGATACGTACTAAAACATCGTGAAGGCTTTCTGCTAGATACACATAATTCTGAAGCAGAACTTTGCCTACTACAATTTCAGAGAAACCGAATAGGCGACGTTAACGCACATGGACTCACAAAACTGCGATGAATAAACCACATCCTACTGTCATACGCTCTTTGAAAAAGACTTATAGAAAGTCACTTCTAGAGATAAATTTCAGCAATATGCATAAAAAGTCGACTTCAAGTCAAGGACATTGAGAGATCGAAAACCAGATAGGCAGACGTTATTATTGGAACAGTCACTAATCCATAGCACGATATGAATTCCCTTCTTCTTCTTCTTTGTCGGTCCTCAATACTGAAGATCGTGAATAAAAGGGCCGCGACCCCAATAAGATCGATGCGTTTGAAAATTAATGCTGGAGAAGAATCCTCAGAATTATGTGGTACGCAACGCCTAGGGTAGGCGTTGCGTGCTTCAGTAGCTTTATCCACTACCCTGTGCGAGTTTTAATTCCTTATTATTAGTCATTTATGAGGTACCTGAATAGAGGTATATTGGCACGTATTAGCGGTATATTATTACACCATTTTAGTAAACACATCGAGAATTGGTACACCAGAATTGAGAAAAGAAATAGTTTTTTGAAAACCATTATTTTTGGCGATGTTAATGGTTCAGACTGATATACAATTAAATAAGATAAAACAACAAACACGGCTTTCTTATTTAAATAACTTCTCATTGTATATTAAACATGGCACTTTAATTAATCAGTTTCAATTTATGAGTTAAGTTTGTTTTAGTTTGTTCTGTTTATCGAGAAGTTTCTAACATTTGTATCACAGAAAATGTATTAGGTAGTTACTAAACTTCATACTCTCTTTCGAAACAGTAAGGTCGTCATACAAGTCTGGTAATATGTTTTCTAATGAAAATTATGTACATTCGGACTTATTAAGTCCTGTGAAACTAAAACGTTTACCATATTTTTATGATGTTGTCCTGGAGCTTGCACCCTTACATTGCTCAGAATTTTCAAACCTTTGCAGGTTACCGATGCGTTAAATTTTCCATTACACTTTTCCAATTCTATCTTTGAATCCATATCTTTAGTATTTGTATTCTGTAAGGCGCTCTGACTAGCTTCATCATTAGCACTAATCAACATTGGATTTACATCTATAAGGAGAGGTTCATTCCATATCATGCCATATTATTATTAAGTTGTATAAAATTCTATGAATATGTATGGTCGGTATGTATATAAAGTATCATCATTCCATTCTTCAGCAGCAGCCATAAAATATCCACTGCTAGATATAGATATGTTTAGTGTTCATTCATCCATGCATAAACAAATTAACGCATTTGGCAGAGATGCCTATATATTACGATGTAGTAATCTACAACGTAATATATAGGTCCTCGTTAGTCCAACGGTCGACCTAACTAATTAATAACAACCATGACCCACAGGCACAATACAATAAATCTAGTATGTAAAGTAAGTAGGTACTTACTTTCATCGTCCAAATCATTTATCTTGCTCAATACAGGTTTTCTCATATTTAATACCTCAGCTCTTTTCCTTAGATACTTTAACGATATTTGCGTGGAAAATCGACGGCATCTGTAATTTTAGGTTCAATAGTTTATTATATTAAAAACATTTAATAACAATGTAAACCAACAACTTGGACCTTAATTTATGTGATAAAATATTTCTCATCATTTTAGTCTATTGATGGACAGCCGTCTTTCAATGAACGCCAAGATGACCACTTTCCTAACACACGTATCCTTCCCAGAAGGATACTGAACGAAATGCAAACTACCATATAGAGGACTTATTGTAAAGGTAAAGATTTAGACTTTTAAACTTAAAATTAATAAATTTTAAACGTCATTAAATGGAAAAACATACCATCCGCGGTGAATTGTTCATATGAAATATGTATTATTTATGTGAATTATGAACGAGAATCTTAATTATTTTTTTAATAAATTGACAATTATTTTTTTTATGTCTAAAATTTATACGAGTCTTTACTCTTTAACTGTTTTAATAATTTTGATTTATGAAAGAGGGTTTAATCAAAATTAGTATGCATAATAGTAGTATGTATAAAAACTTCCTGTAAACCCTTAATCGCCATCTTATGTTACTTTAAGGTTTGATAAATGAAATTATTTATCGTTAATTGTTTTTCTATGATAAAATAGTGCATAACATTTCAAATGTAGGTACACGTAATCATACAATATGCTTGTATGATGCCCAATGTCAGTGTAGTACTTGAAGCTTTGATAACTAGGTTTACGGGCAATAGCATTATAATATTATCCCTGTAAGGACTGTCCAATAATTTTACAATAGCCAAATTCGTACTGGCCTAGTGCAAAATTAATTTACCTAGCACTTATAAGGTCACTATTTTTGAACGCAGCCGCTTTATCAGTTCGGTTGTCACAAATGTCAATGTCACGAAACCTGGAAATTGAAGTGGTCATTGCCCGTGTATTTTAACTTAGCTATAATTTTATATTACAAAACTTAAATAATTAGGAACACTTATTATTTTTGAATTTATTTTATTCTGGTCAGAATATAAAATAAAAAATATGATTCGTATGAGTGCCTATGAAAAATTCACCGCGGATGGTATGTATTCAACAATAACATAATTTGTTGATATCAAAATTAAAAAAGCATGATTAAAGGCAAACCCTTGTAACCAGTGGATTAACAAAGACTGATGAGAATGATGTAGTCTTTTACCAGTTATAGCATGCTCCAAGATTATCTCTAATAAACGTAAAATTACAGATGCAGTTGATTTTCTACGCAAATATCGTGAAACTAATCAGCGAAAAAGTGCTGATTTACTAGATATGAAAGAACTTGTGTTGAGCAAGATAAATAACTTGGGCGCTGAAAGTAAGTTACTCTAAAATAGTTGTTTTATAACAACCTATAGACCGGTTACGGATTGTACGGTTACGGATGTCTGTGGGCGTTGGCGTTCACTTTACATCGGGTGACCTAACTCCTCGTTTGCCTCCTATGCTATTAAAAAAAAAAAAGGTCACATATATAAAATAAGGTCACAAATGTTGTAGATGGACTAGTTTGGCATTAATAGTGTGGCTTGTGTTTAAGAGTGTATTGAAGAAGGATGATGAAAATAGGATCTTATGTTCAGTACCATTCTTATTACTTAAAAACCTGAGTTCTGTATTCATAATATGTTATCTTTTCTTATTACATCCCTAACATAAAACTTAAGTAAGTTGTAAGTTATAAACTCAGTAAAGTATTTTATGTTTCCCTTGATTCTACTGTATTGACACCTTTTTCTTGCGTGTCATGTTCAGTAGCAGGTTGAAATCCCACCCATGTTTTGGACATATTTATGTAATATGTAGAAGTGTCTAACGAAAATATCTTGATCCTAGTCTTAATACTCTTACTGTAATTAATTTGACCCATAACATATAACAGGCTACAGATAATTTGATATTAGGTACGAGTACACAATGCGTAATTATTGCTATAAGATATTTTAATATGAGTTTTATGTTCATTCAGAATACATCATCCTAGAACAACTTATAAATGCCAGTTTAGATTATCATCTATATAATTTGGCACAGGAGTATATTAGTATGTTGGCAAAAGATTTTCCTGGAAGTATGCGTGTAATGAGATACCGAGCTACTTTATTTGAAGCTGCTGAAAAGTAAGTAAACATTGGAAGAGTTTAACACAATTTTATATGTATACATATAATTATTATAGCAAACATTAACTTATACTAAATATTTTGTATTATTCTCATTATACATATTTTTGTCTCTAGTGTCTTCTATGTAAAAGTATGTGTATGTGTGTGTAATGTATATTTATATAGATCTATGAATGTGGAGGAAGCAATCCTAGTGTGTAAGGATCGTGATTTATGGCGCTCTGTACTCTCTACCGAGCCTCTTAGGACACTGGCATGAAGATGTGTTATGATTGTTATTTTCTAGATAGACTCCAACTACTACTTCCGAATTTTATCATTATAGATATGACGAAGCATTGGAAATTTATGATAATATAATAAAAGCAGATGAAACCAACTCACTTGCAAGAAAACGCCGCATCGCTATATTTAAAGCACAAGGCTTGATTGCTGAAACTATAAAGGAGCTAGTTGATTACTTAAAAAAGTAAGTAGCTTATTTTATATAAAAAAACTATTGTATTCATTTGTATACTATATCATTCATTCAGTTGACAGTTGATCAACTTTAATTATTAATATTCCCTATCTAATAGGTAAAAGGGGCCCTATTACTAAGACTTCACTGTCCATTCCTCTGTCAGTATATTTCTGATGCAGTGTAAAACAACAAATACCAACAAATACAATAAAATAAATATTTACGGCTGTACCATACATGAAACGTGATTTTTGGCTTGTTTTTATAGGTTGTGTAAGAAACTATGAGTCTGACTCGCGATTGGCCTTTTTTTTTATTTCTTTCTCTTTATTTTTGTGCTCATCTATCTTGGAGTTCACTCAATCACATAAACCTGCATAGGCTATTAATATTCAATATATAAAATTTGGTATCTTTTTTATATAATATATTTGGGAAAATTACATATGAGGATGAATTACTATCTTGTAACATAATTAAAGTTAGAATCACGTAATATATGAGTTCACAAATGTACTCATATTTTTCCCTTTTCCTAACAAATGGTTATCACTTGAAAATCTTTCAGGTTCATGTCTGATATGGAAGCATGGCAAGAGCTATCAGAGTTGTATCTCCAAACACAAGACTACTCAAAAGCAGCCTTCTGTACAGAAGAGATGATATTGCACCAGCCACATAACCATCTCTTCCATCAACGGCTAGCTGATATAAAATACACAATGGTATATTTTTTATTCATAACTACCTAAACTTCGCGATTTCATACGCCCAATACACATTTTAAACAAATTTTTAATCAACTTGAGGGCCAAATTTTCAAGATTCTTCCCTCAGAGTATGATATTTTTTATTCATAACTAGCTAAACTCCGCGATCTCATACGCGCAATACATATTTTATACAAATTTTTAATCAACTTGAGGGCCAAATTTTCAAGATTCTTCCCTCAGAGTATGATATTTTTTATTCATAACTAGCTAATCTCCGCGATTTTATACGCGCAATACATATTTTATACAATTTTTTAATCACCTTGAGGGCCAAATCTTCAAGATTCTTCCCTCAGAGTATGATATTTTTTATTCATAACTAGCTAAACTCCGCGATTTCATACGCGCAATACATATTTTATACAAATTTTTAATCACCTTGAGGGCCAAATTTTCAAGATTCTTCCCTCAGAGTATGATATTTTTTATTCATAACTAGCTAAACTCCGCGATTTTATACGCGCAATACATATTTTATACAAATTTTTAGTCAACTTGAGGGCCAAATTTTCAAGATTCTTCCCTCAGAGTATGCCTAGATCAAAAGCTGTATGCTAAGTTTTGCCTTCACTCTTTAGTGACAGCTGTGATTTGATTAATCAGTCAGGGAATGTAGTAAATACCGACGTCCATGAACATCCTCATACTAGAGCAGATGCCTTGCCCACCTTCCTGTTCCCTTGGAACTTGGACTTGGACAGGAGAGCTGTCACTTTAAATTGTGGGCGAGAGTATATATTATAGGGAGGTTTTTTATATTACTGGTTATTATTTTTACACAAACATCATTTATCATCATTTTTAAAAAGATTCAGATATAAACTTAGACCACACTTATTTACCACACCACACTTGACACTCCCATCTCTTGATTAAATCTATAGCGCACATACTATTATATCAGTCGGTACTTGTGATAAAATTATTAAATCATGCCAAACATTTTTTTATTATTACCAAGAATATGGTGTTTTTGGTGCTTTTTATAGTATATGGGGGCAAACGAACATTCGGAGATTTTTGTTGATTTGGAGTTGCCCTCCTTGCCTCATCCGCTCAAAAAAAAATGCAAAAATCGTTGACTATATTATATATTATTGTTGTTATGTTTACAGGGTGGTCAAGAGAATATGGAAATGGCGAAAACTTATTATTGTCAAGCCTTAAAATTGAATTCAGATAATATGAGGGCTTTACTTGGATTGTTTCTTGTAAGTATTATGTACTTGTACATTAGGTATTTGTTTAATTTAATTGCCATCTGCTCTTGCAATGGCGTGTCATACACACTATTAGACAGTAGTCACCAAGTTCTGACTGCTAGCTAGCCCTCACCGCGGAAGCGCAAAGGAAAGTACCTCGTAATAACCGTGTTGACGCAAATCGACTGCAATGCAGAATTAATTCTTCCTGAAGTGAGTGGCGCCAACACATCTACAATACATTATTATTCAGATATGTCATATGCGGTCAGCGGGGCCGGTTTTAAAAATTCCGTGTGTGCTCCAGCTTTATTAATGACATAGGTACCTACCTAATTATATTTTTGTTAATTATATACATGGTATATAAACAGTGGATGCTCGACACCCACTGTTTACCTCTCGTGGATGCTGGAGCACCCGAGCACCCACGGAGTCGGCACTCCTGTATGCGGTGGATATGAAGCTATATGTGGTCGCCAAATAGCTCCGACTCATTTTCAGCCCTTGTAATATAAAAACGCAACAAAATAATTGTTTTTATACATACCTTAAGAGAGAAATAAATAAATATTACCTATCTATCTATTCCACAGACTACGAACAATCTCCTAAACTGCTACAAGACATCGGGCGGCAAGCGCAAGGAGGTGTGCAAGCTGTCGCAATGGACGCAGGCGCAGATCAGCCGCCTCCAGCGCGAGAGCCGCGAGCCGCCGGCGCTCCACGAGATGATGGTGGCGCTCGCCATCAACGAATAACACGCGGCGTACGCGCAATACTGTAGCAGGCGTGCGGGCGGGCACAGGGACTGCCGGTACAAGTGAAAACTTTAAACTGTCCAACAGCAACTCGTAGCCGCTCTACGAGCGAGCGTGGCGACGGTTACCTGTGCCACGTTATGTGGTTTCTTGTTAGCACGCAAACTATACAGGGTTATTTTTTGGTCACCGGCCAAATTTTAAAATAAGGAAGTAAACATCATTCCAAGGGTGTGTTTTAAATTTTATCGTCTAATTGTAATATTTTGTTAAATAAAAATCGATTTGAAATGGTCCTTAAAAATACATCGATTGTTGTTCTTACACGAAAGTGTGATGCACGTGGTGACCAAGAAATATGTTTTACAGCATGGGAAAACGTAATTGTATCTAATTATTTTTGTATTATTTTTTATTTCATAAATCGAATGAATTATTGATTCTGAAACAAACCTGAAAATTTTGCCGGTGACCAAAAAATAACCGTGTATAATCCAATAACAGTAACTTGAGTCGCACTCAGGCTATTAGCACCGCGTAACCATGTTACATAAACGTAGTGGTTACCTGTGCTACGTATAGCACGCCAGTAAAGTTTTCACTTTAAAAGTATAGGAATAGTTAGCACAGACACAGGATTAGACCTACTTTATTGCATAACAGAATTATGACAAAGATAGCAGGATTTTATAAGTATAGTGGAATGGTACATATATCATGGAGACCGACGGAGTAGCGACGAATAGGTACTAAGGTAATAAGGTCGCAACGGATACAGAGCGGTGCGCAGTCGCCGACGCTAGTATTGCTTGACCAGTAAATGCGTCGAGTTATTCTCAAGCGAATCTCTGATATTGCACGAATGCACTGCGCGCCTCTCGGCTAAACTTTGAGTCTCTTCGTCCCATCTCTCTTATAACATTTTGGGCGTCTTCGCTAAGAAGCTGAATTTAACTTATTACTTTTCTCTTTGTCACTATACCGTCGCTCTGCGCTTATCATAAGTAAATATCATGTAAGTTTTGATTATCAAAATTCAACTGCCACAAATTGTTTTGTTTGTTTACGCAGGGTAATACATTTACGTATGATATCAAGGAGCCTGGGCGGCCCTTAAACCTATGTCAGACTCGACACTTGAAAGTGCAACTATCTAAACCCCTGCTGGTGTCTTCGGCCGCAATCAAAATCAAAATCAAATCAAAATAGAATTTAAAAAATTGCTTTTTGGACGTCAAAAATTTCCATCTACCACCAATAATTGGAGGGTCCCATCTACCTTGCATTCTATTGAGGTCATCTACCAAATATGAGCTTTTAGAAACAACCCCTAGACCCTAGAAAAATCAATGCCCTTAGGGAGCTGTTTCTTTTTAGCATACAAATATAAAGCAATATCAAATGGTACAGTTAATAATTAAATTTATTAGTAATATAGCTAGAGTTCATTTCGAGTCATAAACTAGG
Source organism: Calycopis cecrops (assembly GCA_001625245.1). NCBI lineage: Eukaryota > Metazoa > Arthropoda > Insecta > Lepidoptera > Lycaenidae > Calycopis > Calycopis cecrops. Next base: position 21,795 of record LUGF01022157.1, on the reverse strand, counting down.
TGTATAATATTTGATGTCTATGTTGAAGATTCTACCACTACGGTAGAGGTTTAGGGAATGGATACATACATTCATTAAAAGTTTATCAAACAAATTCAACGGATTTAATTAAACATACAAAGTACCTATATAATTAACAGGCAGTTAATATACCATTATTGTATATGTTATTAAATAAAATTCCTAAAATATCAGTTGTTGAATCTATTGTTACCCGTTTATGCATTTATATTGCAAAATATAGTTATGCTGTATTATCATCTATCATAATATATTTCATAAAGTAATATTAAGATTTAGATAATTTACTATTAATATAATTTATTAGATAGTTATAATAATATATTGTGTTCAAGAGTTGGTATTTTTTTATTCCTTTTTTACCAGCTTTTTTTAGCTTCCAGGTCCAGCTTGTACGGACAAACTTGACTTCTTCTTCTTCGAATCTTGCAAGTTTAATTTGATCTTTCTATTTAGCGATTGAGCTCAAAATTTATAAGCATGTAAGAGGTAGTGCCAGACTATATTGCAACTTAATTGGGCTTGCACGTCAGGGTAGGTATCTCTTGCTAATACTATAGAGTACCGACGTAAAGTTTTTGCGTTGGTAAGTATCCGCTGTCTCATGGCAGGCGTCTTCCTCTGAGGAAGGAGAACAACGCATACGTAACTTTATGCGGATGTCTATGGGCGTCAGTAGTCAAATTAGCTCCGACTGCTCGTTTGTCATCCTATACTATACGATGCAAAAATATTAAAACACGTATCTTGTGTCGGTGTCGGAAGGTAGCTATGGGATACCTATAATAATACATCATATTCATATCTTATTTGGGCTTGTTTGATTTGTTTTGAGTACTATACCTAAGCTTAACTAAAAACCGGGGTCTGATGGTGAAGGTGGCAGTGGGAAGTGTGTAATAAAATATTGGAACCCTTACCCCCTTATTAATAAACATAGAATAACTTTATCCAAATAATAACCTAGTAATAAACTGACATCTGTTAAATTCCTTACTAACACATAAAAAGTATGGAATTTGACAAATGTCAGTTTATTACTGAGTTATTACTTGGAAAAAGTTAATCTATGTTTATTAATATGGGGATTAGAGATTATTATAAAAAAAATAAATAGAAAAACCTTCAACATAATTATTATGCCCTTGGAGGTTTTTCAATTTGTTTTAACAAGGACTCCAACACAGCTGGAAGATGGGCATGGGAATTCAGTAATAGAGTATAGAGACCAACTACGTGTTTTGCCACTTAATCTGTCATTCAGTTTGTAACTTTTGTGTTTACCAATGTCACAAAATAAATCCTATAATTTTTTTTAAAAAATAACTTTATTTCTCTTATTATGTACATTATGAATCTTTCATTTCTTCTTTCCGACTCTTTGCTCGAAGAGTGTTTGCGATTTCTACTGCTCTCCTCTCTTTCCTCTCCTGTCGTGATATCTCGCCCATGGCAAAATATTTTTCTCTGAAAAAGAAAATACAACTTGTAATACATGTGCTACAAAGCCTACAAAGCTATTTTATTTTGTGTGTCAAATCTGATACTTGACTGGAGTTTTCTCCTTAAGAACGAACGTTATCTTAAGTATTCGGAGGCATTGACTACTCCTAGTCCCATCCTATTTTTTGTAATTTCCCATATTATGTAACAGCCATAAAGACCCCCGATTTCACTCGCATAATCCCATTATATAAGGATTTTGTGACAAAACATTCAGAATTTCAGAAATAAAATGTAACGCACAGCCGAAACTACTAACCGATTAAGCTAAAATTACGTAATACACAGGTAGCTTTTATTAAGGCATTCCGAAAGAGCGAGGAGCGGAGCTATCCAGTTATACAGGTTTTTTATTTTACAACACCATCAAGCTCTCAGGTTTATTGGTTTAGAGGTTTATTGACCTTATCTTACGGTAATTTATACGACGCACTTATAACGCTCGGGCGAAAAATTTTATTCATATTTATTTTTGTATGAATAAATAAAATAGCCAATTAAAGTTGTAGAACAAAATATGTTGTTGATAAGGATGTTACCTATCTATCTGTATGTTTATGTATGCTATGTATAGGTATTATCTGCATGCTGTTTTATAAATAATGTATACTTGAAGACGTTGTTTAGTTTTGTTTGTTAAGTCCGACGATCTGAAGTTGTCAATTTTAGAGAATCAGCCATAGCGTCTCATGTAGGTATTTGGGTAATTCGATGATGTGTCAGCCAGCAACAAATTACAAATCATTACATTTGCACAATAATTATCACACATTATATTAAAGACAATATAAGGATTTTTAGATTGCGTTATGCGTGGAACAATATCGAATCGTCGAATTCGTGATGCGCACACTGTGGCGATTGTCAGAAGTTGTCAAATCTATCTCCAACGTAATTCAGACAGATGGCGCTACGAATGCGCCGTCATATAATTTATTTTTCAAATGTTTACAACAAGACATTACCATGAAAACCGATTTAATAAGCCACGATGGAGCTGACAAAATGTTTACGCGAAAAGCTCCAAAATAAAATTAGAAATAGGTACCTGAAGTTCTGTACATTGGCGCTGGCATCGAAGGGCACTTTGCATCCGCGGTCCGAGGTCCTCTCGTAGGTGAGCAGGCGGCGCGCCGTCAGCTTCGACAGCACCTGCTCCGAGTTGGCCACCAGGGATAGGCAGGGGTGGGACGGCAGGTCCTCTTCTCGGTACTCCGATCTGAAAAATAACCTTTTTGCTACAAGGTGATACCAGTTGTGTTCCGTCTCATGTATAATTGCCGACCGGTTGGCGCAGTGGTAACAGCTTGGATAAGCGGGGATGGTGCACCAGGTGTCGCGGGTTCGAATCCCGCCTAGATCATGGATGTTTATCCATGTATTATATGAACCTATTTCTATAAAAAGCTTAAATATACAGGGTTACTTATTGGTCAACGGCCAAATTTTCAGATTTGGTTCAGAACCAATCATTCGATTTATGAAATAAAAAAATAATAATTAGATACAATTACTTTGTCCCATGTTATAAACATATTTCTTGGTCACCACGTGGCATGTGACTCGCGAGTGGCTATCGGCCGGCGTAACAGACCTTGAAGTCGATACATTTCGTGTGCGAACAACGATCGGTGTATTTTTAAGCACCATTTAAAATCGATTTTTATTTCATAACATATTACAATTAGACGATAAAATTTAAATCGCAGGCTTCGAATAATGTTTACTTTTTTATTTTATAATTTGGCCGCTATATATACATATTTCCTTTGTCTAGTACCCGTAACACAAGTCCTTACGGTACTTACCACGGGGCTAGACTAACGTTTTTTTATGGTATAGGGGGCAAACGAGTCGGAACCATTTTCATGACTACTTATTGTTACTACTACTTATTATTATTATTATTTATGCTATAAGATAATATCTGTGACAGTTGCCACGTTCCGCCTCGTGCATAGAGGTCGTGTAATAAACATTGTTCGCGCCTAGGCCTTCGGCCGCCGAGCAGGCGTCTCCGCGCAGCTCGCTCTCTTGCCATTCGGACCGCTCGCACGACTAACGTATTCATTATATTTTTTGTAATTACATTGTAATACACATTGTTACAATGAACCAGTCACCTTATTTAAAATCCTAAATATTCTACAATGACTCCACTGAGCTTTCGAAGTGCAACTAAACATAGAGGCAGCACTGTAGCTGAAGAGCTGAATGATGACAAAATCACAGACGCGCCACGACTAAAGTCTCGCGACAAAATTGGGACTAAGTCTAATCGGTATGCCAAATCGTTGATTAAAAGTGTCATGCGCACGCATGACAAGCCAATTTTAGAGTTGAAAATGTATTCATATTTGCTAAATTATGGGGCAAAATTTTCTTGTCGGTTTCGTTTTGTATTTGGCAAAATATATGACGTATTGGCAAACCTCATAATATACTTTAAACATTTTCTTTTTCTATATTTTAGTGATTGAGTCATCATACAAAATTTTATTATTTGCTAGTTGGTCCCTGAAAGCAATTATAAAGTACTAGCTGCGCCCCGCGGTTTCACCCGCGTAAAATTCTATACCGTGGAAAATCATCCCATAGGAACATTTTTTCGGGATAAAAACTAACCTGTTTTAATCCATGTTACTCTCCATGTGCGTGTTAAATTTCATGAAAATCGGTTCAGCAGTTTTTGCGTGAAGGAGTAACAAACAAACAAACAAACTTTCGCATTTATAATACTAATAGTTACCTGACCACTGGATACCAGCACACCAGCCTCCCGCGTGGGCCCAGATGCCTGGCCGCAAAGTTGAGCAGGTCGCTGTACATCTGTGGCAGCCCGTACTCCACCTTGGCCGGCACGTGGCTCGATAGGTGACGCTCCGACAGAGAGTAGTTGTCCCGCTCTATGCCTATCTTCTCTGTCGGCTCGCGGACTCCGTACGGCGCTGAAAAAGAGAAATAATTACTCAGTAATTAATAGTAAGAGTTAAAAAGAGTAATTAATAGTAGGTGAATTAGAAAGAATTATAGAGTAAGAGAGTAAATTATTAATAAGCTCCATTACGCAACACTAAGCAGGATTATAATAATATTTATCTACACTAATGTTGTAACATTCTACTTATGTTTCCAATACTTGACTTATAATGACTACTGTTATAGCTCAGACAACAAAAAACTCAATTTAAGCAATTTGACATGATGTTATAATATCCAAATCGATATCGTAAAATCTCATTATAACACTGTGTGAGAGCGAGAGGGAGAGAAAAATGGTGAGAGAGACGTATTTCAAAATCCTTAACAGCGCGCGCTCGCTCCTGATTGGCCCAGAGCGCTGCAGCTGCGCTCTCATTGGTTCAATGCCAGCTTGCGAAGGATTTGCGAGAAAGAGACAAAGCTCTACAAAAAATGAAAACAAAAATGAACGTCACAGACGACGAATAATCTACTGTTTAGTAGAAATTTAAAAGTAAAGTCATGTGATTTTTTCACATTATATTTCAACATTGAAGCTAGTATTTTAACATTGAATTATAAAAAGTATATATTTACGCGCCGCAATTTTTGCAATCAAATTAAAGTATTTAATAAAAATATTTATTTTCAAGAACATTTTAAATCGTCGGTCAAGCAGTCGTCGCCACGTCGGTCGGTCAAACAGTCGTCGCCTTGTCGGTCAAGCAGTCGTCGCCTCGTCGGTAAAACAGTCGTCGGTCGGACAATACACGTACCTACTTACGCGTGAATTTAATGTTTCGCAATGTTTGATTAATTGATTAATTGCATTAGTGAAGATAAATTAGTGTATGCAACTGCATATAACACGGGTATTAAAACACTCGTTAGGTACTATTTTGAAACTCGCGTTCGCTCGTTTCAAAAAGTCAAACTCGTGTTTTAATACCCTTCTTTATATGACAGTTGCATAAACTACTATTAGATATTTGTGTGTGTGTGTGTAAATATGTTCCTATGTGGGACTATATCAAACTCGTAGAGCGCCTTCACACTAGCGTCTGTTCAGCGTAGGCGTTCGATGAACGTATGCGCAGCGCAGACGTCCGTGACGTTGCGACAACGCGACGCGCGCGTCGCAACTGTTCTTCTACAGTTAATTGTACGCTGCGTTAGCGCAGCGCAGACGGCGCATACGTTCATCGAACGCCTACACTGAACAGACGCTAGTGTGAGCCTTCACACTAGCGTCTGTTCAGTGTAGGCGTAGGCTCGTAGATGGATTGTGATAAACCAATCATCTTTTATTGTGTGTTCATGAAAATTATTTATATAAAGTACATACCTATAAGTTTTACGTTTACTATTTTTTTTTCATAGTATAAGGGAGCAAAGGAATAGTCAGAGCCACTTTCATGATTACCGACGCCCATAAACATCCAAATTGAGGTTATACAGATTCGTTACACTTTCTTCACCCCCCTCGACGGGCCACCTGCTACTTTCACCGCACGCAACGCGACACCACAACTGACTTTATGCCGGCATGTAAGTGAGGGGTACATGCATGCAGTATGAAACTCTGCACGCTTGCAGTGTGAAACTGCCTAGATTACAAATATATTATTAAAATGGTATACATGAATCCGTGGACACCTACGGTCAGTGATAATCGCGTCGAATTTCAAATCCGCCTTCCACATGGGTAGGGAGAAATCGCTCACAATGACATCCAGATACCTGGACTCAGTGCCATAGTGCCTCAAGTTACTTCGGATGCTCTCTTCTTTTGCGCGCACCTGTACCAAAATCGAAATATTAAAACTATGTTGTCAGTTCCATACCTATACTATTATACATAGTCTGGCCATAAACACTGTTACAGTCAAAAATAAAAAAAATATTACATTTGAAATTGGAATCTGTCATTTTTATACGATTGTTCATTGTTTTCTCATTTTGGCGCCAATACATTGTACAATATTTTGCGGTATTAAAATAGAGTGATAAAGAGAACAGAATCGCTGTGATTGCATTACATGAAGTAGGTATGGAGCCAAATGCATTTTTTAAAACTCTCCATACACTTGGTATTAGTCAAATGTTTGTGTACCGGGCTCAATGAGACTTCCTCTGTTTGTGACAGAGAAAGATCTGGCCTTCCACGTAGTGATCGTACGAAAATAAGGATAGCACCTAGAACTATGTCGCGTATTTTAAGAGCTGACTTAGGACTTGCAGCCTATAAGAGACGCACTGGTCATTTCTTACTGATAAATTAAAGATGAATAGGATGACAAAATCGAATCAACTACTGAAGTAGTACGCAAAGGGAGGTCACAGAAAAAAATTGTTTACGGATGAGAAAAGTTTTATAATTGAGCAACATTTTAACATACAAAATGACCATATTTATGCTCAAAGCTCTAAGGAAGCTTCCCAATTAGTCGACAGAGTGCAACGTGGGCATTATCCTACTTCAGTGATGGTTTGGTGGGGTGTTAGCTATGAAAGAGTAACTGAGCCATATTTTTGTGAAAAGGGTATCAAAACATCGACACAAATGTATGAAGATACCATTCTTGAGGTTTTCAAGCCCCTTAAAAACACCATGTTCAACAACGAAGTTCCAGCCAGCTTAAAGCTGGGTCCACGCAGTCTTTTTTAGAAGCGAACGTCTCGGACTTCATCAGAGCTGAAGACTGCCGTCGTCTAGCCCCGATCTTAATTCGCTGGATTATGACTTTTGGACAGGTTTAGAGAGTACAACTTGGTCTAAACTCCATGCTAATTTAGAGTACCTAAAACAATTCATACGATTGGCAGTGAAAAATTTCCCCACACACTCTGTGTGCTTCTATTGGTAATTAGCCTCAACGTTTAAAGGACTGTATTCCAGTCAATTTAGACCACTTTGAACAAGCTTTTTATATTTTTAATCGTTTTATATTTGTATAATAAACTAACACACTGTAAAACTAATAAATGTTAAGTATTTATAATTAAAATATTCTTTTTTTCTTTGTAACAGAACTTATGGCTAGACTAGGTACTATACCCAGTCTACATACTATACCTAGTCTAAGCTAAGTTTTTATAAAGTATTTTATGGGCACATATGAAATTGTAAGGGGCAAACAAGTAGCGAGTCTATTGAGTACTACCATACTACCATCGACAACTGCATAGTTATTAATATGCAGGTGTATAATGTATTGCCTTCCTTCCCTCTACTCCTCCAATCAACATGTCTGCTTTATATACATGCACTGAATACTATTTATTTTTTAATCTAATATAAAATTACATCTCAAGTCTTACAATATTTTTAACTAAAAATATAAAACACACACGAAATTTTAAATAATACATACTTTTGTACCTTTTGTCCGCAACGAGTAGGTCTGGTCCGGGCGTGTAACATCAAGAAATCTATATCAGAGCCCCATACATATGCTGAAAGTATACAATGTTTATTTATTACAATGGGCTATTTTTTTCAAAAACCACTCCAGAATGTTTATCAGTGATCAAGGAACTTATACAATTTTTTGTTTTTAATTCTCATAAGTATTTATCTCAATTTTTTAAATTAAAGATTCATAATTTATAAAACCCGCGAAAACGCTTCTTTATGCAAAATAGTGTCATGGGACGCATTAGCTTTGTAGCGTTCCGAAAATTACTGCCTGCCAGTACTATTTAGAACTTTTTTGTTGTTGTGCAGTTGACAAATCCATAAGATGAGCTAGAAATTTGAGAAGTGGCTAGTACTATGATTGAATGAATGAATAAAATATACTTTATCGTGCATATTACAGAATACAGAAAAAAAAAGTTACATTATAAAGTATTTCGGAATGCAGCCTCTGATTTGTTGGTTCACGTATGTGTTACGTCATCATCAATTTCACGTCGTTTCGTGTCACGTGACTTATGAATAAAAATAAATATTTAAAAAAATAGATTTTAAAATAAAATATTGATTATTTACAAATTATTTCTTTACATAATGGCTTTAAAAATTATTATTTTGATTAAAGATTACATTCAATAAGCTTTTATTTTTAATATAGGATAATAGCCCATTATGTATTTTTATGTGAGCTAAAACTGTTTATAAGACCACTTGAAGAATATTCATGAGATGGGTTTGCTTTTGTGGTGATTGTGCCATGGCTGAATGAATATAGATTCCAAACTACCAGTACCACTTGCTGACATGATACTGGCAAGTGATTAGTTTGACATACTTTGAACTTAGCTACATGTAAACCTTGAATGTGATTCTGTCTAAAAGTATTGTAAAATTTTGTCTGTGACTGCTTACCGAAATAACCTGATTGAAGCTACCAACCCTGCATAAAAGAAAATAACTTACCACCAAAATGTGCAGCTGCAATAAATAGAGATCCGGATCCGACAAATGGATCAAGTATAATGTGCCCCTTGGTGACTTGTGCCTGATTTGCCATTATAATTGATAGCTGTGCATCCATACTCGTGTTACCAATGAATTTCCGTTTTTTTAGTGAATGAACCTGTATAAGGTCTCGTTGTCCATCTGCAATCTGTTTTAGTATATTTGATTTAAACAAAATTTATGTTAACAACATATTCGCATACAGCTAGTTATAATTGTGCTGATATGATTGATAGTCAGCTTTATATGGATAGTGAGTTCTACTACTGTTTTTAGCAAATATAGTGACTCCAATAATATATTATATTATAATATTTTGCTCACATAAGTTTTAATAAAATATGGAGATAAAAAGTTTAGGCTCTTCCTAAGTTCCTTCCTTCACAATCAGTTTTTTTTAATATTTTGAATAAATTTACTTATAGTAAAAATTATATAAACTTACCCATTTACCAAAAAATAAATCATATGGTTCTTCAGGTACATTATTACAGTCTATTCCATAAAATTCAATATATGATAAGATTATCTGGGGACTCTTCAGGTTAACAGTGCCTTGAAGGGGTAAATAGCTAAATTTCTGTAAGAAGAATTAATGCTTTTATCAATTTAAAAATTAGAAATCATTAGATTTAATACAGGGATAAAGAAATCAGTAGAGTAATATCAACTAATCTTACTTACTATTATTACGTATTGGACACATCAAATTTGTAAATTCTATGAACAGCATGTTTATTATTTTAAAAATAGATTAATAAAATATGTAGTGGCATAGGTTAGTAAGGTTTGTGAGAGTCTGCCAGTAAGTTGAGTACCTTTGTTCTGGGTAAATCATTTCAAAGCTCTTTATAAAATAGCTCTTTCAAATTTTTAACATCAAGGTTAAAAACTACAATGTCATAAAAAATTAAAATAATGTTTGTTTTGTTATATACAACTAGGTTTGACCTGGGTAAAATGGGAAAATTAATTATTTTTAATTTCGGAATAAAAAAATATTTTTATGTTAATCCTAATTATAACTTATACATTGACAGCTTTCATACAGATCCTTTTGTTGGTTTAAAGTAACAACAAACATACATAGAAACTTTTAATTTATTATATTAGTCTGTTCTTACCTCAATCTTGTCAACTTTCTCTTTCATAGTGAAATGGTTACAAAAGGTTTCAACATGCACTTTATACGATATGTCTTTTCCACAGCAATCACCTATTAACTCACTTGGGCAAATATCATTATCAGAAATATTGTTTTCAGATTCTTCAGAAACTATCCATTTTCCAGATTTATTCAAGATTGCTTCTTGCAAATTCTTGTGCAGTCTAGCGACTGTTTTCGATCTTGCCCATAACTCAATACAGTTTTTGAGCAATACTGATCTTGAAGCTATAAGTTTAACATGGTCTTCTGACGGTACTTCAACAATCCAGTAGGGTCTGCTTGTACATGGTTTTTCGATAAATCTTATGGGTATTTTTAATAGGGTTACAATACTATGTATTTCCTATAGCAAAAGTAATTGGAGTTAAATATTAAATTGAGAATAATATGTTTACAAACAATTTCAATTTTGTAGTCTATACTCTATACTTACATGAAACCTGAAATCAATATGCTCATGAGCAAACCACATCAAATAACGTCGCCACATCTCTATTTTGTTCAATAAAGAAATTTGAGTCTATCTTATCATTTATAAACCTAAAACAGCACATTCCGATAAAAGGACAGACAATGAGGTTATATTTACGTTTCTAATTTGACAATTGATTTTTTTTTTAAATAAAATTGGCAAAAGTTGTTTTGAGCATCTTTTTTTAATAAATCAATTGGGCTAAAACAAAACTAGAATATTTAGTTAGATCTTCATATTATATTCTTATAGATCATCATCAATAGCCCTTGTCTTCCCATAGCTATTATTTACCATTAACATTTATAGCCGTACCTTTCCTCCTACTTAAATAGTAATCGTCCACCACTTCAGTCTTCCAATCTTACACAATCGACGCTTTTTTCTTCAAATTATCTGATCTGTTCAATGGCACTTTTACAATAATTTCCCTAGCTTATATTGGACACATCTTATCATTCAAACAAAAATTCATTTTATAATATTTATTAAAGTATTAAATAACAACTATTACTGTATGTCTTCATCCTCTTTTATCTTTTGGGAATCTAAAAAGTCTTGATACCTTTCATGAAGAAAATCCAAATAAGCATCTTTTATGGAACCAGAACAAGCAACATAGTGTCCCCCTGTATGCTCGGCAACAACAGCATTGGTAAATAGATTTATTAACGATTCACTCATTTCTAAAAAAGATTGCAATATAAATTTTCAATTACAACCATCATTTTTAAGTTTTGCAATTCAAGTGTAGTTTCAAGTTAGAGGTAGTGCCACTCTGCATGCATGAATGTAGCTGAATTGGGCCAGCAAGGCCGGGGGAGGAACCTCTCGCTTACTCCATACGGGCGTGAAGTGGCAGCTGTACTGTCGTGTTTCGCATGGTGTGTAAGTAGCCGGTAGCCCATGGAGGTGGGAGGGAGAAGGAGGGCAATGCATCTGTATAACCTGTGTATTGATGTCTATGGGCGTCGCTATTCATAAAAATGGCGCCTGCCTCCTTAAATAAATTATTACTTGTAAAGCAACATTCCTTTTTTTAAAACAATAATAATCAAATAGTACTAATAAATAACAATACCTTTAGGGATTATCGAATCACTTTCACCATATACATGCAGAGATGGTAAATTAATGTCCTCATCATAGAATCCCTTGTGTACTAGACTCCCTGAACGGAAACCAGATGCAAATATTGCAAATTTAAATGTGTAGGGTAAATCTGCAAGTATAAAAATCTTCTTACCAGAAATTGACTAACTTTATTTTTATTAAACATTAAACAGACCGCACAATCCAAAGACGGGTTATAAAACAATTTATACGAGGTAACAATTTATACAATAATAGCTTTAGGCATTAAATTAAACCACATATATTATAAGTGCCAGTGTAGTTAAAATGAAAGTATTAAAAGAAGTTTACGAAAATACTTTTTTCAAACAAGTTAAATAGCAAAAAAATGTAATCATGCCTTGTATGGGTGCGGCAACCTTGCACGGAGTGAATGACTCTGGCCAGCTCATACTCGTATTATCTGATTTACAACGTGTACAAAATGAGAAAAAACTTTAAAAAGATCCGGTGGCTTAACTATAGCTATGATTGATCTGATTTTTGTTGTGTAGCCTGGAAATGATACACTAAATATGTTGTGGTTTCATTTAACACGTTTTGGTTTTATCAACCTTATATGTTATAGAAATGGAAATTGAATATGTTTAATAAATATACACACATCCTTTTTGTTGCATAGCTGCTAACAATCCCACAAGGCATGCTCCCTGTGAGAATCCCATAAATCCATCAAATGGACCATATTCCTCAACTACTTCTTTAATCAGATTTAGAGTATCTTCAAATCCTATTGCAGGTCCTCCTAAACATTTGCCACTAAATGTATTGTCTTCAGCATTGAACCACCAGGAGCGAGCATCTGAAATTTATATAGAACTAATTTCCTTAGTGGAATGTGCAAGAAGTTACATTCTTGAAACCTAACAAGCCTAAAGTGACAAAAAATTATAAATTAAATCTACATTAATGTTGCTTTTTTTAAATTACACAAACTACATACATTTTAATATTAATGTTGTAGTAGTATCACAGCAGCTACTTAAACAACCAAGTATTGTATAATATGCTTTAAACCCATAAGCTGGATTGTCATTACGCAACAACAGTAGTGATTACTAATTATTTGTACCTTCATCACCAGCTCCTTCATCCATTACTACTTTATGAGGAGCCGATATGAAGACTAACTGAGCATATTTAGAAACGGTTTTCCTGAAAGAACCAATTTTCCCTCTAAACATTGTGCCATTTTGCCTATACCCATGAAAAGCTAATATTTTCAATTTAGGCTTTTCTTCTTTATTTGATGTTGGCGGAGATTGGTTAGAATTTTGTTCTGACATCGCACAGGAATATCTTATTAAACTATCTCGAAGCCATTTATTGTCCCAGATCAACAATTTGTTAAATGCCTGTAATTAAATTAAAGTAAATAAGATTAAACTCTTAATTATGGTACTGTTTTTAATTTTCATTGAACTTCTCGATATAACCTTAATTCTTATTTAAAACTTTCAAAACTTAAATAGATCCAATAACAAAGTCTAAATTTGAGATATTTGGTATTATATACAAATTACTAAATAATGGTTATTTTACTAATAAAATGCAAAATACCAAACAATATACTAAAATACTTTGTTTTGAATTGTGACCATAAAGCAAAGACCATACAAACATAGAGCAAAGTAACATAGATGGATCGAAAGAAGTAGTTAGGTCATATTCCTTCAAAGGTTGGATATAATCATATAATATAATCACTAGAATCCTAGATCATTCTATATGATCTAAGACAAGAAATCAGAATAACGTAGGTATAAAAATCGTCAGCTACGTTCCAGAACGAACATTTACGCTCCATATAGGTATCAAGCTTATAGACTGCTAGTAGATCAAATAGAATGTCTAGCTTATGAAAATCACTACGTTCTCTCTGTAGTGGCTGAAATGTGAACCGAATGCTAGCAAATTTTCATTTGTACAAAATATGCCGCCTCTATGCTTCGTGCAAGGTCCCTATCCCTAGATCAGGGATTGTGATGGGGATGTGGGACTTATAAATGGAGCACCCCTTATCAGCACCGAATCCGAGAAATGTCTTAGGGCCTAGGGGGGCCTCCCACGAGTTAAAAGAGACTATACTCACACTATACTCTATAGCATGCTATAGCGTACTGAGCCCATATTATATTATTATACTCTTTGGTACTGAGTACTCTGCCTTTCACGATAAACGGACTATCTAATACTGTTTTTTTTTTTAAATTCGGACTAGTTGCCCCAGAGATCAGCGTGTTTAATCAAACAAACCAACTCTTCAGCTTTACGATATTTGTATAGATTTAGTATTGTAAAACAAAAGAAATCCGAAAGTTTGAATGTTTATTTGTTGGTTACTCCTTCACACAAAAACTGCTGAACCGATTTTCATGACATTTGGCACACACATAGAGGGTAACTTGAATTAACACATAGGATAGTTTTTATCCCCAAAAATGTTCCTATGGGATGTCATGGAATGATTTTCTATTTTCCACGCAATTTTTGAATTGTGTGTGAAATTTTACGAGTGTGAAACCGCGGGGTGCAGCTAGTATATACAAATATTATAAAAATCGGCTATGGTGGTTAGAGCAAAACAAAGATAAAAGACATTCTTACAAGGGACGAACATACACCGCCAGATCTTACCAAAAGCAGGTAGGAGGACTGGATGACAAATAAAGGCACTTTGCAAAGCAAAAAATGGAAAATCGAACAATCTATACGCTTATATATTTAAAAAAAATTCCATAATTCCAATAATTGAGAAGGTCTGATTGACGAAACCAGGCTGGTGATAATAATGATCATTTTTTTTCTGGAATAGTATTTTAATGGGTATAGGCACCTACAAATAAACACAGATACGGACGTCTAGTGGAAAGTGGTCAGAACAGATTCCAGTGCTCTCAAAATTATTACGGGAAGTTTGTACTACGTCACCCATGAGGCTATTGGATATTAATTTAAATATGGCATCATTAATCATCTAAATGTCAAAAGTAGCAAATTAGAAGTCAATTCAAATTAAACAAAGTCTATTCATAACTCTGATATTGGCAAATCCATCAAGGGGGCCATAACAAAAAAAAAAATAGAAGTCAAAACACGAAATGACATTTCAGTAACCTCAAATTTTATAAAATAATAGATACAAGTTACTCTAAATATTAATAATAGAAGTGAATGTAAATAAATCATGGCTACTAGTCGACTAGAAAGGATTGGAACTATATTTACTAGGTACGTAATGTTCGAAAGCTCGTAAAATCGTAACCTCTGGCTTGAGCTAATTTATTTTGGTTGCTCAATTTAATAAAAAAAAGTGTTTTTTTATTTATTTATTTATTTATTTATTAAGAATCGCCAACAAGACACACAATAATTAGTAGTTAACAATACAATATGCATTCAAAAAATTCGTGGCAAAAGGTGCCTCAATTACAGGCAATTTCGACATTCATAAACATAAGTATAGAGATACAAACTAATATTTAATTACACAAAACAATTATTTATATTATAAATATTTTACTAATAAATTACATGTAAGTATACTAAATTTAATTATATAAAATGCTAAAATATTATAATGTTGATAAAATTTGTTTCTTAAATGAGGAATATTGTTGTTGAAATATGTCTAAGC
>LUGF01022142.1:103646-117570 GCA_001625245.1 Calycopis cecrops | reverse complement strand
AATAACATACGTATGACACGAGTGCTTAAGGCATGCACATTTGGTTTTACCAAATTTTGTATTTAAAATTTTTATTATAGAAATACATATGAATACACAAATAAACATCCATGCCGCAACATGCTCCACGTATCCGAGCCCTGTACCACTTCGCCAGCCTGATCGTCATCGTAATGTGTGTCACAACACTTATAAAAAATTGATTCCGCCTTTTTAATTGGCATCTTCTCAGCACCACTTCAGCCACACTAGAATTTAAAAAAAGTAGATTATTATCTTAATGTCAAAGTTGGCCCCTATTGTCTATGGTAGGGATACGCCAGTCTATGGATTAAATAGGCCATAGCTAAAGCAGAAATCGGCGAATATTATTCAACGACAGGAATACCCATTAAAATTTTTGGTTTACAATATTAAATTTTTTAGTTAAACAATAAAATTGAGTTTTTTTCTTTTTTTATAGTATCTGGGTGGATACGAGGAGTCGTGCCATTTTCATGCCTATCATAGCCCACAGACATCCGCATAGTTTATACAGATGCGTTGTCCTCCTTCCTCCTCCCGTCCCCATGGGCCAACGGCTTCATACACTCTCTATATTAATATTATTAAACTGAAAAGTTTTTTGTATAGTAAAAGTGTTAATCTCAAGAATTAGGGATCGGATTTGCTAACTATTTTCTTTATATTTGAATTGGATACGTTAGACATTTCTGTAAACTTAAGTATTTTAAATAATACGGGATAAAAATACCTACGTCTTATTTAGCCCTAGCAAAAGACGCATCTACTTAGAAATTGGTAAGAGGTAGTGCTACACTTCATGCTTGCATGCAGCCGAATTGGGCCGGCACGACCGGGGAGGTACCTCTCGCTTACATGAGACCGGCGTGAAGTGACAGCTGTGCTGTCGCGTTTCGTGCGGTGTGTAAGTAGCCGGTGGCCTATGGAGGTGGAAGTAGAAAGAGAAGCAGCGCCTCTGTATAGTCTCTATGCAGATGTCTATGGGCGTCGGTAGTCATGAAAATGGCTACAACTGCTCGTTCGCACCCTATACCATAAAAAAAAAGAAAATTGCCCACCGAGACGTAATCTGTACAGAGTAGCGTAGAGGCCTTTGGAAGTTGTTTTCTTGTTACCAATAAAGTTTTCCTAAACTCAATCTATCTTCTCTACCTACATAATATAATAAAGCTGAAGAGGGTCGAGGGTCGTGGAAGATATTCTTTGCTTTTATATTTGTATGTATTTTTTTAAGACTGTATTTCGTGTAATTGTAGGTGACCCTAAAAAGAAATAATAAATAAATTATAATAAGAATATTCTAAGTTGGCTGTGGATATTAAGAATTGATAACGAGACACGTTCTAATGTTTGTCTGTTTGTTTCATCGCGCATAA
The DNA here is from genome assembly GCA_001625245.1 of Calycopis cecrops. Classification (NCBI taxonomy): domain Eukaryota; kingdom Metazoa; phylum Arthropoda; class Insecta; order Lepidoptera; family Lycaenidae; genus Calycopis; species Calycopis cecrops. The sequence goes on along the minus strand of LUGF01022142.1, from coordinate 116,170 downwards.
CATGAAAATAGCTGACTAGATTTTGATGTGAACTTGACTTATCTGTGAAGAAAATCCTCAGGCAGGTTTTAGTCAAAAAGTTATTTTGATTATATTTAAATACAAGCCAGCCAGGGATTCAAAAACATCCACGAAAATGTAACACTTTCATAGAGATTACAAATTCAATCTGTTAAATAATTATTACTGTAATTATAACATTTCTGTTTTTGCATGTTTCAACAGTTTTCCATGTACGTGTGTAGTTATTTTCAATGTACACGTACAGTCACTAGCAATAATATGTATACACTTTAGTACCCTGTCACAATAACTTTCTTTGACAAGTCAAAGCAATAATAAGGAATTTCAAAAATACAAATTATGACAAGGTACTAAAGTATATATATTATTGCTCGTGACTGTACAACAACGTAACATTTCTTAGAACAATCCGAATGTTATTGACTGTAGCAGTTATTAACATTTTCAGACAGATTCAAAGTGTTACACTATTTCTGTTTTGATATAAAAACAGATTTTTTATGGTATAGGAGGCAAACGAGCAGTCAGAGCCATTTTCATGACCACCGACGCCTATAGACATCCGCACACGGGCCATACAGATGCATTCCTCTCCTTTCTCCTCCACCATGGGGCCACCGGCTACTTACACACAGTACGAAACGCGGCAGCACAACTGCCACTTTACACCGGTCTCGTGTAAGCGAGAGATACCTCCCCGGTCGTGCCGGCCCAATGCAAGCATGCAGTGTGGCACTACCTTTTACTAAAAATACTAGATATACTACAGTATTCAAAACACTATATTCGAATATAACTAGTAAAGTAATATATTTTGGACTTGCCAGTCCAGTCACACTTGTGAAGCTGTTCTGGCCTGGGCGGTATCGATCCACCTTCACCTTGGGCCGCCACTCTACTCTCACGAAGCTCCCTTTCTTTTCTCAAGAACAATGTACAACAATACGCGAAAGTGATACATCAATCAACGCAATATGCCGTAAATATATTCAGACAGGGCCGGATTCAGCAAGCAGGGCGTAGAAAATTCATTTCCACAGGCATTATAACGTCTGTATAGACTAAAGGGTTGTACTTTTAGTGAGAGGAGAGGCCGGCACGACCGGGGAGGTACCTCTCGCTTACACGAGACCGGCGTGAAGTGACAGCTGTATTGTCGCGTTTCGTGCGATGTGTAAGTGGCCGGTGGCCTATGGAGGTGGGAGGAGAAAGGAGGGCAGCGCATCTGTGTAGTTTCTATACGGATGTCCATGGGCGTCGGTCGTCATGAAAATGGCTCCGACTGCTCGTTTGCCCCCCTATACCATAAAAAAGAGGTTTTTAAGATGCGTTGCCCACCTTTCTGGTTCCCCTATCCCCCTCCATTGGTCATCTGAAATTTATACACTGCATGACACAGCACAGCTACGCCTTCATGATGGTATAGTGCGATCGAGGAGTACCTCCCCGGTTGTGCCAATTCGGCAACCTAGTATCATTATCTACTAGCATATTCCAATCCGGGGCCCTAGATTTATGACCCTAGATAGTTTCTGTGACCTTAATACACGAAAGTAGGTATAGACTTTGATTATTAAGGTCACATAGATTGCTAAAGGTCATGTGCTTTGCTTCGTAGCGGGGCCCTTAGCATTTGCTACATTAACGTGCTTAATGCGGCCCTGTGTAGACAACTACCCACGTTTTTGTAATAGAGAAGTGGCGCTTGATAGTTACCTATAAATAATCTACCTAATATAGTTAGTGCCTTGCTGTATTGCAAGTGAATTAGCGGCGCGACCAAAGAGGTCGGTGGCAAAAAGGAAACATTAAAAAATAGTTTATAAAGGCTTTAGAGTGACTTGCGGTTTACAATGAAATGACAACTACGACATATTCATTCCAAATCGGGGTGGGTAGAGAGTACAGAGTGCCATAGAACGTGGTCCTTGCCGGTAGCCCATGGAGGTGGGAGGAGAATGGAGGGCAGCGCATCTGTATAGCCTCTATGCGGATGTTTGTGGGCGTCGGTAGTCATGAAAATGGCTCCGACTGCTCGTTTGCCCTCCTATACCATAAAAAAAAAATGAAATTAATTTTTTTATTTATAATAGCTGGCGCCTACGACTTCGTTCGCGTAGTATAGTACCTAATATTATAATCAAAGGGATTTGTTGTTGTTTGCTTGCAGTGTGCCGAAATTCCGATTTCCCGTAGGAATGAGACATTTTACCGCAGTGAAAAGTGTTTTTGATGTTGAACAGGCTTAGTATCTATACACTGCAAAAATTTTCATTCGAATCCGTCTACTAGATTCGTCGACGTTCGACGTCGGAGATTGGCCCGGACAAACCGACAAACGGACATACAGACAGACAAAAAAATTAAAAATCATTGAAAGGTGTTCTAATACTATTTTAACATCGCACACAACAATTTTTCGTAAACATGTTAAATGTACAGACACACGAATTTTACTGTTTTATTATATGTATCGATGTAAGGGAGATACCAAACAGTAGCATAGCGGTTGTACAGATGTGTTGTCCTCCTTCCCCTCCATGGGCAACCGGAATCTCACGCAACGAACGACAGCACAGCTGTCAGCCGTTCCGACTGTTTCTGAAATTTAATGTGCATATCGGGTAGGTCTGAGGATCGGCCAACATCTATTACTACGGGATGGACAGGTACGCGGGTGAAACCGCGGGGCGCAGCAAGTTACATAATTTATTAAATAAGACACAAACAAGACATTCAATTTAACTTTACGCGGGCTTGTTATTAAACTTTTCAAATGACAGAGTTCCGAGACGTGAGTACAGCCTGAAGTGATGTAGCCGCCGCTTCACGACGTTTAGCCTTATTACCTTCTCTCCTACTCTTTGCGGGGAAGGGCTCCTTCACTTATAAATCCCAATGTGTCAGATACTTATAAGCTTGTAAGCTTTAGTAAGAGTGCCACACAGCATTCTTGTTTGCAGCCGAATGGGCCGGCACGACCTAGGTACCTCTCGCTTACACGAGACCGGCGTAAAGTGACAGTTGTGCTGTTTCGTGAGGTGTATAAGTAGCCGGTGGCCCATGAAGGTGGCAGGAGAAAGGAGCGCAACTGTATAGCTCACCTCTATGGATGTCTATGGGAGTCGATAGTCATGAAAATGGCTCCGACTGATCGTTTGCCCCCTATACCGTAGAAAAGCTGCAGGGTACGCTACAGTATAAATCACCGTGTTTATGATTAAATACCTCCGAAAAAGATATTATTCTTATTATTATAAAGGGCTCGACTAATGCTTATCAAATTTTCTGTAATGTTTTGGAATTTGCAATAATCTGATAATAGGCCCATGGGTGGGAGAGGTGAAAGGAGGGCAACGCATCTGCATAAATACTATGCGGATATCTATGGGCGTCAGAGTGGTTAACACATAATATATTCTATAATATTATATACCATTGTGAGCGTAATAAACGTTTCTATTAATATCATTGGTAGTCATGAAAATGCCTCCGATTGCTCGTTTGCATCCTTATACTATAAAAAGCGGGCGTAACCGCCGCGCAATTCGAGATCAAAACTAAACGTATTCCGACCCTAATTTTCGAACAGGAAGCTTCCAGAAGGGATAATATAATAAGTATCCCCTGTATCCCCTGGCTGCTGGCGTGTATAAATAAGCTGTTTAAGTATTCTGCCCGCTGAGTGCCGTTGATCGACACTCGCGTTGTATAGACTTTGTACTTTTTTCTAAGGGGGTGGAGGGGGGGAGCCCCCCAGCCGAGCCTACGGCGTGACCCCGCGCCTACGCCAATTACGTCATACTCGAGCGAGGATCTTCGTCCGATGGAAGAGACAAGTGTGTGAAGAGACGAGCGTTTTTTATAGTCTAGCGGGACAAATGAGTCGGAGTCTCTTGAAGATCAACGCATAGACCATAGTTGCTCTGCTCCCCTCTTTCCTTTCAATGGGCCACCGGAATTATACAAAACGTCTCAGCATAGTTGCTGTTTAGGGTATTATATGAGCGAGAAGTCTGTCATATATAGGGTTGCCATCTTTTTCTCTGGCAAATAAAGTACATAGGCTACAAATAGTAAGAAAATAAAGTCAATGAATTTCAAATAAACTACATTTTGTTTTATCCTTACTAAAATTAAGTTGTAATTTTATTTGGGAAAAAAAATATTAGTAGTAGGTAGTACCTACGTTATTTCACTTTCCACAAGTATAATCACGCTGATCATCAGTGCTACAGCCTATTTAATTATTTAATTTGAATATGTAAAACGTAGGTTTTCAGTGGCATGCTTACGCTCTACACCTTAAGAATCCCATAAATTTTTGATTGTGCAATATTTCTTTATTTCCTTTCTTACAACTACTATTACAGGGTAACCTAATTCAGTAGTGCAACAGATTTAAAAATTATAATTCTACATTTAGATTCTAAATATTGCATTATTAAATTATCTTAGTCGCTATCTTGGCGAATTCACTCAGAGAACAAACAAATATGTCAGTTTGGTCTGCAATAAGGTTAAGAGTGCGAATGGCCCGCGTTATCAGTGCTTCTCTGTGATATAAAGTATTCCCGAGTACTTTTTGGTTCTTATAAAGTATAGAGTACAAATGCTTGAAATAACGTACAATACTTTATTGTAAAATACGGGTGGCAACTTTACTCATACATGTTAGTCCATCTATTTTTATGTATTAATACAGGATTTTTTTAATCATAACTATAAGGTATGAAAAAGATTCACATTAAAATACTTATTAGAATAATTATAAATTTAAGTTAAATAGCGCGCACTTCGGCATTTCCTGTAACATAGTTATGTTCCTTTCCACGAAATTAAATCCAATTCCAGAAATCAAAAGAGGCCAAACATAATAATATAAAATATCTTATTGTTTTATTGTATTTTACAATAGAACTACTTTAATGGATTTTATCACGGTTTCTTTAATTATTTACCAAGCCCGACGTATCAGAAAGCTTTACAGGAACGGGTGGACTGGAATGATAAAGTTGCTGTTGTCACTAGTTATTAAAAATACCAACACCCTTACTTTTCTACATATAAAACAATAAAACACTATAAAATACCTTCGTTGTAATAAATTTTCATACTTGCGATAATCATTTTTTGTTTTTTGTTTTTTTTTCTCTTTTAATTTTCGTGTTTTTTTTTCTTTTTGTCTACTTTCCTCTATTTATTGTTTTTATATGGACACAATATGTGTTATGTTATAGTCATATTCTTAAATACTACATTGTAGACCAATAATTTTTATCTTGATTATAATGTGTTTTGTATAATAAAATAAATAAATTAAAAAAAAAAATTAAAAGATACCTATTTTGATATCGTGAATATTGACACTAATTCAACGACCAAACAACTGTCTAATGCAAAAGTTCGGTCGCAATAAACACGTTCGGAGTAGGTTTACGAAGCAACAAGTGTCAAAATAATACGGATCGATCGAAACAAGTTCGTAGTAGGAAACGCCCGGACGTTCGGAATTTCGGACGAAACTTCGTTTTTTGGTGGTTCGGAGTAGGCCCCCAGAAGACCTAGTCATTTAGTCGTTCCGATTTTACCAAAAAGTGCTTATTATATCTTGCGATAGCATGTTATGATTAGTATTTGATTGAATTATATTTGTAACTGAGTTCCAAGCAGTGGGAAGCATCCGGCCATCTTTTCTATTGTAAATGTTTTTAATTTTAACAGCCTCACGAATCATTCTTGGTGGTAATCGGGGTTTTTTAGAGGATTTGAGCTTTCTCAAACCTTATGTATTTTCTTAGCTTCAATGTGTTCGCAGGCAGCAAATTTTTGCACGACAACGTTTAATATCCGCTATATTAGCATTTAACGCGAGATTTAAGTGGTATTTTAGTGTCCTGTATAATAGAGTCCGCTGTTACATTCATACTGGACCTTGTGAAATAAATAAACCGCGATAAAATCCATTCAAATTGTTTATTGTAATGAGTAATATTCTCGAAAACTTAAGACAAATCCTAAAGCTTGACTCATTGTTCTACAACTACAAATTTTTCTACACACAATTGCTTTCATTAAAAAAAACCGAAAACCAAAATCGAAAAACGATGATTATAAGTTGTCGTTTCCATTATCCCTACATCCGTCGGTCGTCCTCTGAAGGTCGCCGGCAGACAGTCCCGCGTGTTATCACAAAGCCTTTCGGAGTTACGCTCACTACGGTTAAGGAACTTGCACACCGCGCTTCCTTATCTGCTACACGGATGTGACTGTCAAAACGAGCTGTAGGGCACCTGATGAGGGAAGTACTGGCGCATAGAGCAATAACAGACAAATAAATATAATAAATAAATTAAGAAATTAAATATATTTAAGATTATATACCTACCTACTTATAGTATATTATAATAATAAGCAAGGGACTTGATTCCGCAGACAAACTATGCAAACAGTTTTGCGGGACACTACACAAAACAAATTGTAAACAGAATGTTTTTGATAATAATAAAAAAAAAATTGAAAGAAAGAAGATGAAAAGAAAAACGGCAACGCATCTGTTAGATCTCTGGTGCTACGGATGTCTGTGGGCGTTGGTGATCACTTTACATCAGGTGACCCAACTGCTCGTTTGCCTCCTATGCTATAAAAAAAGAAAAACAACAACAACAAAAAACCAGACGCACACAAAAGCCAGAGGCGGGATAGTGATGATTATTTTCTATATTTCATAGAGGGTTACTTCTCACATGATATCGCCGTAAAGTGACTGAAAGGAAAGCCTATGTTCAGGCGTAAATTCTCTTCTTTTAATGAAAATTCTATGACAATTATTCTTGCCGTTTCAAAGATTGAATTGTCCAGTGCCGCTGATAGATCCGGGGCACTCCACCACAGCGGCCGAAGGCTCTCGCAGTGGTTTTTAGTCAGTAGGGGCCCCGTGCCGAGTCCGACACACCCTTCCGGCTCACCCAGGGCCGGTTGGACGATGCCTAAAAGCATTTTCCCTGCGGAAAAAAATCCCAGGCAATTTATAAATGTTTGTTTAGCCTAGTAAGTAGTTATTTTAAAATAAAAAAATATATATTTTATCTATTTGTCTAGATTTTAGAACTGGTTTACAAATGATCATTTTATTTAAATGGCAAACGAGCATTCGGAGCCATTGATGCCGACTGATGCACACGAGCATACGCACGATTGGAACAAATGCTACCGACTCGCTTCGGCTGGGCCACCGGCTACTCAACGCAAACGAAACGGGACAGCATAGCTACTTTACAGGGGCTTAATGTTTTCCCCTATCTGATTGGCGCAGTCGATGCAACGCATTTATTTCTTACTAAACAATTTCAGATACATCGAAATGACGAGGCGTAAAATTGGGAAGGGAATTGGGAAGATATAGGGGGCAAACGAGCAATCGGAGCCATTTTCATGACCACTGACGCCCATAGACATCCGCATAGAGGTTATACAGACTCGCTGCCCTCCTTTCTCCTCCCACCTCCATGGGCCACCGGCTACTCACACACCGCACGAAACGCGACAGCACATCTGTCACTTTACGTCGGTCTCGTGTAAGCGAGAGGTACCTCCCCGGTCGTGCCGGTCCAATTCGACTGCATGCAAGCACGCAGTGTGGCACTACCTCCTAATATATAATACTATATGTGGGACGACAAGCCGTCTATCTGTTGCACGTTTGTATGTTTACAAGAGATATCTAATCAACTACATTAAAGTTTATTGCTTTTTATCTATACTCGGTTTTATATTGAACTTGACGTCAAAACATTCAAGGTTGATTATCAGTCTTGTTATATGCCAGCTGAATTTGTAAGGCTGCTATTGTTTCATTGCAGCGTGATAGGCCCGCCACGACCGGGTTGGTAGGTTGGACTTTGTGCTGACATAACAGAGGCGTGAAGTAATAGGTATATTCTTGTAACGAATTTTGTGAAATAGTAATTTAGCGCAAAAAGACATTCAGAAATTAATTCGATGAATAATTATTTTAGCTTTTCATAATCCAAGATCTGTTTAAAATTTTGTTCTAAAACATCTCCAACAAGTGGATAATAGAAATATACCAAATAAATAAAATTACAAAAAGTGTGATTCCGGCCAGGATCGAACTGGCGGCCTTCTGCGTGTAAAGCAGATGTGATAACCACTACACCACGGAACCATGTGACAGGAGTGCTCAAAATATACGTCAGACCTTTCCGTGAAAGTTTGTCATGTAGCTTTGATTTTTTTAATTAAGTAGGTTATGTATTTAAATATGTATTTAGTTTAATGATTTATATTCGCCGTTCTCATATAGCTAAAGTTATGTATTTGCACATTATGTCAGCTATAATGCATGCTATAATATGAATATTATGATAAGCTGGCATTTAAAGCATAGCCCGCCAAAAAAGCAATTAAAGTCATGATGCCTGGAGGTCGATTAATTATTACGTAAACACTGAAGGGTGGAGGGGGGGAGGGTACTTGCTTTGCTTAATTCTTTGCCACCCACAAGTGGAAAATCCCCACAGTTGAAAGCGTTGCTCTTCTTCGCCCCCAATAGACTGCCGAATACTAATAAGGCGCACCTGATGGTGAATACCACTTTACGACGATATTTTAGAAGAACCAGGTGATTTGTGAACAGTGGTGTTAATACGTGGTAAATTCATACGATGGGCCCCTAACATAAAGAAGCTTTTTTTAACTAAATGTGTAATAATAAATATTGAGAGTTGGGATTCTCCTCTGACTGGGGCCCCTTCTGGTAAGGGGCCCGGCGTTTTGCCGACCTGCCACCCTGTAGTCACGCCACTGCACGTGAAGCAGTAACCGGCCGAGACACCAGCGTTACATTTTCACTCGCTTGCTTTAACTTTTTTTTTTTTTTTGATATAGGAGGGCAAACGAGCAGCCGGAGCCATTTTCATGACTACCGACGCCCACAAACATCCGCATAGAGGCTAAACAGATGCACTGCCCTCCTTTCTCCTCCCACCTCCGTGGGCCACCGGCTACTTACACACCGCACGAAACGCGATAGCACAGCTGTTTACGCCAGTCTCGTGTAAGCGAGAGGTACCTCCCCGGTCGTGCTGACCCAATTCGACTGCATACAAGCATGCAGTGTGGCACTACCTCTTACCTTCAAACCACCACTTCAAAGTCATTTATCATGTCAGCGTCGTGTTGTCGCGGTTCGTTCGGTGTGGAAGCAGCCGATAGCCCATGGAGAGGAGGAATAAGGGCAACATATCTGTACGACCTCCATGCAGATGTCTTTGGGTGTCGGTACTCATGAAAATGGCTCCGACTGCTTATTTCCCCCCTTTTACTATAAAACATAACTTTTATAACTTACCTACCTTAAGGTTTGGTAAGAGGTAGTGCCACATTGCATGCTTGCATGCTGTCGAATTGGGCCGGCACGACCGGGGAGGTACCTCTCGCTTACACGAGACCGGCGTAAAGTGACAGCTGTGCTGTCGCGTTTCGTGCGGTGTGTAAGTAGCCGGCGGCCCATGGAGGTGGGAGAAGAAAGAAGGGCAGCGCATCTGTATAGCCTCTATGCTGATGTTTGTGGGCGTCGGTAGTCATGAAAATGGTTCCGACTGCTCGTTTGCCCTCCTATACCATTAAAAACCTACACTTGGTTATCTAAAATTATAATGTATGGATGTATTATAATTACTTTAGCGGATATCGTCGCGTTCTACTTAACGATTTTACAATAGCGACGTTAATGAAGCTTAACGGTCGCCGCACACTTATCAACTCGGTAAGGGACCGTAAACGCCTCGCCTAGAAAAGCGAAGACGATACGACTACGTTACGTTTCCCATTAGTGTGCGTTACAGTTTGAAGTTACATACAAATAATACTGACCGGCTCGAGGGGATACGGTTACGATCCTATTCCGAGTGCGAGTGTTACCATTATAGTCATAAGTCAGAGAATAATTAATAATTTTCTGAATTATTTTTTTAAATGTCATAGATAAGTGGTTTTTAGCCTTGCAGTTACTGATTAAATGGTGAATAGAATGTTTCCTAAGTAAAGTTTTCTATAATTACACTAATCTTAGCTTTTTATAGATTTTCTTAATAAAACTGCCAGCTTAAGGCAATTTCGTTAAAACGTTTGTTGATAATAAGGCGGTCCATTTAACCATGAATAGGGTTTCCATTATATTTAAGTTTTAAGGAAATATCCAAGTAGAAAATATTTTTGAAGTAAAACTTCTATACGCTCGCTTGATTTGCGAAGTAAACTGGCAAGAGCGTTACAAAAATCACACATCAAGTGAGGCCAATGGAAGTTGTCATTCAAATTAAAAATTCGAATTCGATATAAGTGAAACTTTTTTGTATTAAAAATAAATATCATATGACATGTTATGTCATTGTAACTACGGTAATGAAAATCAATAATTACATTTTTACTTCAAGTATACACTTTTTGATGTTTCCTTAGTCTTGTTGTTGTGGACTTGTACCATTTATAATATTCTATACTGACATAAATTAAAATTACTTTTATTTTGTTTTAGAAAGGATGTTGAGAAGGCTTGAAATTAGAAAACACTACACTTTCGTACATCATAAGAGCCAGTCCACACGGCGCGTTGCGTCGACGCAACGCAAATATTTTGCCGCATAGCCGGACACACTGGCGCTGCGTTGCCGCAGCATTACTACGACGCAGTCATAACGTCAACACAATGTCTACACCCCCGCCCACTTCGTCTCGGGGGCTGCAGTTCCGTCGTGTGTGCGTTGCGACGACGCAGCGCGCCGTGTGTACACTTAGGTTATTTGTATGTAAAATAACGCAATGCGTCGACGCAACGCTGACGCAACGCGCCGTGTGGACTGGCTCTTAGAGAATACTGATGTGTCATTGTGACGTTGGAGTCAGAGTAACAAAAATTTTTTGTTATATTGATTTAAAATTTTTATCAGGGGAATATTTTTTTTTTTTTTTATATGATATAGGGGGCAAACGAGCAGTCGGGGCCATTTTCGTGGCCATGGGCCACCGGCTACTTACACACCGCACGAAAGGAATATAGGTACTGATAGACACAATTGGAGGCCTGAAGGCTGTAACTAATTAATAAACTAACAATTAAACACATTGTCTTTTAAGAAATAAAAAAAAATTGACTTTTCTAGATAGAGTAAGAGTTAAAACAGTGGCAAATGATTACATCTACCACTGGTAAAACGTTCAAAATTTTTTTATATTTCTATATTATACTAGCTGCGCCCCGCGGTTTCACCCGCGTAACTTTCGATCCCGTGGGAATATCGGGATGAGAAATAGATGTTGGCCGATTCTCAGACCTACTCAATATGCTCACAATATTTCATGAGAATCGGTCAAGCCGTTTCGGAGGAGTATGGCAACGAAAACTGTGACACGAGAATTTTATATATTGTATAAACCATTTTCTGAACGCCAACCTGGCAACCCTGCCACTCGCATGCCAACAGTCATAATTGTCGTCTATAAATACCACTAATTAAACAATTTACGACCGCGCGAGCGAGAGGGAAGTACTCCCCATCTCAGTCACCTGCCATAACTATTTTACGCGAGCTCAGCAATCTTGTAAGAATCACAATGGTTATGTGAAATCAATACACTAATTGGATTTCTGGCGAGACACATAAAACGTTAGCAATGATGTAGTGATAAGAGAAGGGTTCTGCCTCGAGTTGAAATCGTTTCAGTCTCGCTGGATTTGAATTTATTAAGTAATAACCTCTTTTGTGAGTTTACTTTTTAAGGCAGAATGAGCTTCAATTTTTCAATCCGTGCTGACGTATTTTCTGATCTTTGAAAATCAATAATTATCAATTTTTTCGCCTGTGTTCATCGAAACACGATTAAAATATTTGCCTCCATAAAAAAAATCATAAATGAATGTAAAACACTATTTTTTTTTAATTGTTACAGATTTTTATGTTCTCGTCGATCAATGATTCAATATTCAGTAACTATCATAATATTTTCACTTTCTCTTTTTTTTCCGCTGCACATCCCTGGCACGCAGGGCCTTCGGCAGCACCAACACCATCCTGATTTTGGTGGCGAATCGACTAGACTGTCTGTATGTCAGTCACTGCTGCCTTTTGCACGTACGTTCCAACTCCTAGTCTTTACAATGTATGTGTTTTATTGTTCTTTTTTTATGTTTTTTATTGTGTCTTTATTCATACGTATTTTTATTGATATATTAACTAACTACAATGATCCAAGTTGGTGTGGTAAATACATTAATTTGAATTTATAAAAGCCACACACCACAAAAAAACATGTGTAAATATTAAGTAGTAAGTAAATATACAAAATATTGTGTTACCTATATGCCAGCAATGGCAGGCATGCCCTGAATCAGACCATTGGTCATCCCCAACTAAACCCCAAGGGCGGAGGTCCCGCTTGTATTTATAGAACCAGTTGCATGCCGCATGACCTGTGGC
>LUGF01022142.1:2305-15429 GCA_001625245.1 Calycopis cecrops | reverse complement strand
GTGACGTCACATAATATATTTTTTTAGTTTTTAGATAATACTTCAAAGTTCGTAATTTAATATTTAGTTTAAAATAGAATAAGAAATGTGACATCACGAAATTTTGGACCTACCCCCACCCCTTGTCACACAATGTCACATTTCGACGTGTGACGTACTTTATGGATGGCCCCTTATCCATATTTCACAGGGGTGACTGAACCCTCTCAATAAAAGAAGAAAAAAAATTTGAGAATGATAAACTGATTTAAGTCAAACAACTTGTAAAACTCTTGTTCAGCTAATTTAATATTACTCAAAGTTTGAAAATTTAATTTGCAATCCATACTGATATTGAATAGAAGGTTATATTTGGTTACTTTGAACAATTGAACGAAATTGACAGGGAGATAGACAGGTCCGCTGGGGGAGGTCAATTTCTTGAGCTTCTAAAACTTTGATAGTCCCGGGACCAGTGAGACTTAGCAATTAAACTCTTTCTTAAAGTATGGTAACACTAAAATTGTACTGCTCATTCGCTACAATAAATTAACACGAAGAAACTAATCAACTATCTATACAAGTCATATAATAAAACAGTAAAACCCGTCTGTCTGTACATTGTATATATTTACGAAAAACTAATTGGGGGCGATGTTAAAATAATACTAGAACACTTTTCAATGTTTTTGTGGTGTTTAAATTAAGCCTGGTCAACATCAAAAACACTTTTTACTGCGGTGAAATCGCTCATTCCTACGGGAAATCGGAATTTCAGCACAAAGCAGCAACAAATCACTTTGATTATAATAGAACTACGCTACGCGAACGAAGTCGTGGGCACCAGCTAGTGTGCGCAGATATTACGTGCAGCTAATATTCTTTAATACATTCTTTTACTTTCTGATGTTTAATTTTTAGCAGTTAGTAGAACTCACTACTTAAAAAAACGTATCTTACTTAATATAAAAGTCATGTAGGTATACAATTTACCACCGTATATTTACAATTATCGTGACATAATTTTTGCTAAAACCTCTAAAAGACCGACGTATAGTGACAGCTGTGCTGTCGCGTTTCGTGCGGTGTGTAAGTAGTCGGTGGAGACGGGAGGAGAAAGGAGGGCAGCGCATCTGTATAGCCTCTATGCGAATGTTATGGGCGTGAATGAAAATGGCTCTGACTCCTCGTCTGCCCTCTATAGTATAAAAAAAAGATGACTGTCGATTTTTATGAATTTTCTTTTTTTTGTTTCTCTATTTTTCTGCGGAATCGAAATTAAAGCGGGTGAAATCAGGGGCTGCAGCTAGTAATCACGAGCGGCTTACTCAGCATTCGCCGGGCCAAAATGGAACACTGCAAGTTGGTACTTCCTCCAGCGCTAAGGCTCGTTGAGAGTTGAGACCATAATGCCCAATGCTAATTCTTAAAATAACCTTAATTATTAACAAGTGCGCTATAAGCTCGTCCTCAAAGATGGAAATAACAATGTGATTCAATTAAAAGTTGAATTTTCTGTATGAAGATGTTAGATTGATATGACTTTGTAATACTCCAGAAGTCAAACTTGGTAAGAGTTCGTTTGTTAACGTTGTTTAATTTTCGCTCCGTACAATTTCAATTAATTCAATCACTTTTGTTTGTACACAACTGGCTTGATGGGCTTCAGATATTATTGATTATCTTATATAGGGGACATTCCAAAATTGTATGAGCCGTGGGTGTACTATTGTACAGCTAATGACATAAAGGAAATACAATCTCAGCAACGTTTGCATAGTCAAAATCGTGAATATGTCTTAATTTAGTTGTCCAACATATAATCTTTCCACAATTAGCAATACCGAGAATTCGCGAGTCGTATCCTGTTTGCAAGAGCTATTGTGGAGGTACCTCTCGTTTACGATACCTCCGGGAAGTGAGAGCTACGGTGGCCCGTTTCGTGCGGTTTCTGCGTCCGTTCCCTTTGATATGTGTAGCAATTATTTGCAAAATGGTAAATAGATAAATAAAGCTTTATATTTAATATAGATATATTATATAAAGCTTTATTTGCAACCATACAGCACAATTACAGAACAACAATTTTGAAGAGAAATTGATAATTCATAAAAAAAAAGAAAAATCGAAATCTGGTTGTGAACGAACGGCTCTGACTGCTCGTTTGCCTCTAACACCATACAAACATTCTAAACATTTAAGTTGGGGACCCACGATTGAAAGAAGTTGCAAAGCACCACGCTTATCCAATATGCAAACCTATCAAGTAGTAAGTATAATAATATATTATATTACATATTATGTTTTAAACTTTTCCTTTCTCGGCATACCCAAGTTTATGAGATCCTAATTCCACCACGAAACTTGGCAAAGAAAAAAAGTCGATGCGGCCACATAATATAAAATTCTCGACTGGAAGTTAATATAATACACGTAAAGTTAGATTATTAACGTCCCCGGACTTGGGGACTTGTGGACTTTGTGTCCCGGTGGACTTTATCATCAGCTGTAATCAGGAGTGTGTTTCGTATTCGCAGTCTGTTTCAATGTTGAAAATGTACGTGTTTCATAATATTACGAGGCGAAAATGTAAAGATATTATTCTTTAAGTTTTACTGATTCGGGGTCAGACACAATGCAAGATATCTTATAGAATAGAACCTAAAGTTTCACGATGAAACCGCTAGCTAGTATATTTTGGAAACATATTGCAAGGATATAATTTTTTCGGGTAAAAGTATTTTTGTCTTAAGCTGATTGTAATTTATATTTCAGTTTAATTTCATCTATATTCATTTTGTAGTTTTGTGTGAAATGATAACGAACTGTCGTATTTACAATATTGTTAGGGTCAATCAAAAAAATATCATATCTGTGAAAAATATCAAATCAAGGACTGATTTGTTGATTAAAGATATAGATGATAGATAGGTGTATAGATGAAACTGCGGGACCAATCAAGATGAAATTTGGCACGGTAGGTTTTATGACCTGAGTAGGTATTTTATAAGGGGAAGTCTTTCAACAATTCACCCTGGAACGTGTTATTTGCGTTATAAAATAAATATGGTCCACGGAGGTCGGAGGAGAAAGGGGGGCAGCGCATCTGTAGTCTATGCAGATGTCTATGGGCGTCGGTAGTCATGAAAATGGCTACAACTGCTCGTTTGCCCTCCTATACCATAAAAAAAAAAAAAAAAAAAAAAATAAATAAAGGATTTTTTTGCAAAGGCCTATACAGATTATAGAACAAATGACAATTAATGTTCGATCAAATCAAAGATGTTGCAAAATTGGTCCCTAGGCATTTGGTGACATGCTGAAATAATAATACATGTTTTACATTTTATAAGAGGTTTGTACGTGAGAATTTACTGGATTTATAAATCGTATAAATTTTTTTATTCTCAAGAAAATCCATTATTTTCAACCATTCACGTAATTTTTTTACTTTCAATGAATTATTCGTAATGGAAATCCAGTTTTTCAATCCATCTTGACGACTGGCTTTGCCTTATAATATACCATAGTCTTTTATTATAGACCAAAATATGCTTCTTCAGAAATGCATAGAAATCAACTTTAATAAGAATACGTAAAGGCTAAATTAGTAAGTTTTCCTTTACATATTAACGTTAAAACATGCGTAGGTATAATATATTAAGGCACAAAGCTCTATAATAAGTTATAGTCCATAAATTTACTTTAACTGCTTGATACAAAGCGGCTATGATTCTATAGAATAAATTATACTCAGTAGTATAACTGTTGTATTAGACTACTATTTCTATTTGGCTTGGGCCATGGAGGTAGAAGGAGGAAGGAGGGCAATGCATCTGTACAATCTGTATACGGATATCTATTATTGTCGGTAGACATGAAAATAGCTCCGACTGCTCGTTTTCTCCCTTATACTATAAAAAAATTGATGGGAATTTAATATATTAGGTTTATGTGCCAGAACTGTATGAACACTATAGAAATTTATATCACGAATAATATTGGTTACATAGAACAGCTTATTAACAATAATTTTAATACGGAAAACGAAAAAATATTATTATTATAAAATAAAAATAAAACCTACAAAACTTAAGTAAGACCCTAATTTCACGTCTTGATTATTATTTTTGCTTTCGTTAAGACAGGGCCAAGGTTTGTATTTATGGAAATATTTAAAATAGACGTTATACAGATGCGTCCCTCCCTTCTCCCTCCTCGGTGGGCCACCGGTTACTTACATCTCACGGAATGCGACAGCTCAGCTGTCACTTTACGCCAGTCTCGTGTAAGCGAGAGGTACCTTTCCGGTCGTGCCGGCCCAATCCGGCTGCATGCATGCAGCGCGGCACTTTTACTACACGTTGTCATGACAACAGTATAACAGGACTTCTGTCTTACTACATTTTCTTTTTGTCTTTCAGTGTCAAGTTCATTTACTTAACTGCGCACTTAAACGTATCGCCGTACTCAACCGAATATCGCCTCCCCTCGCGTGAACGCGTGATGTGTGGTTTTAAACTGAAACATTTTAAGGGATGAAAGGGAAATGGAGCATTAAAGGGCTTTCATCTCCACGGCTAATACCTGGGGACTATATATTAAGAATTTACGCCGAGCACTCAGTGGTAATATTTTAATTGTACGCGCATCAGTGCTCTAAGGTTAGGCGAATATTGCTCTAAACGCTAAAGCCTATAGTCGACTCGACGATTGTCACGCATTTTCCCGTCGTTAAAAGCTTATTTTAGAATATAGCGCTTGGAAGAATATGCTTTACTCGACGTTTGTCACGCATTGTCGCGACTTTAATAGCTTATATTAGAATATAGCACTTGGAAGAATATGCTCAACTCGACATTTGACACGCATTGTCGCGACTTTAATAGCTTATTTCAGAATATAGCACTTGGAAGAATATGCTCTACTCGACATTTGACACGCATTGTCGCGACTTTATTAGCTTATTTTAGAATATAGCACTTGGAAGAATATGCTCTACTCGACATTTGACACGCGTTGTCGCGACTTTAATAGCTTATTTTAGAATATAGCACTTGGAAGAATATGCTCTACTCGACATTTGACACGCATTGTCGCGCCTTTAATAGCTTATTTTACAATGTTGGGCGTGGAAGAATATGCTCTACTCGACGTTTGTCACGCATTGTCGCACCTTTAATAGCTTATTTTAGAATGTTGGGCATAGAAGAATATGCTCTACTCGATGTTTGTCACGCATTGTCGCGACTTTAATAGCTTATTTTAGAATGTTGGGCGTGGAAGAATATGCTCTACTCGACGATTGTCACGCATTGTCGCGACTTTAATAGCTTATTTTAGAATATAGAACTTGGAAGAATATGCTTTACTCGACATTTGACACGCATTGTCGCGCCTTTAATAGCTTATTTTAAAATGTTGCACGTGGAAGCGTCTGCTCTACTCGGCCGTTGTCACTCATTGTCGCGACTTAAATAGCTTATTCTAGAATTAACTTATATTAATTTATGTGCTTGAATATAAAAAAAAAACACTTTCATATTACACTCAGCCAACCACTATTTAGTCAAACATTTTAAGTGTAACAGAAGTTAATTTCCTGCATTTCAGGTTATTCGTGTCAAGAGGACCGTGATGGAGTTCGTGTATGTAGTCGCGTTTCGTGCGGTTTTCGAAATCACGATTTAAGAATATATGCCTAGACTGTGGGACTAATTTTTTTCAATTTGCTACATAATTTTAAAACAAAAAAAAATTATTTACTAATTCTTCGATAATCTAATTAAAAGGTCGAAACCTCCTTACATGAATGGGATATACCAGCTGTGCTAAGAGCCTAAGCTCTTCCATATACTGAGCTTACAATTATATAAATAATATTATATAGCTGATGTTATTGAATGAATTCACTGCCACTCACAATTTCGCATAAGTTTCGACTTGTCACAGGCAATTTTATATAAACAACAAATTTTTTTTTCTAAAATTATTTTAATTGCCAAAATCTTTTATTTTAGCTTAAAATTAATATAGTCAAGTGTTTAAAGAAGTTCATATACATAAATTTAGTTTGTCATAGCTAAGTTTTGAGAGTTATTAAAACTAACATTAGTTTTCGTGATTCTTCGCGAATGTGGTAAGTTTTTAATTTGGGACCCTATAGGTGCGTGTAATATGAAACCGTGTTCCAAATTACCGACAGTATATTTAATATCTATTAACTGGTTTTTTAATCCAGTCATGCTTCGAACTCAATTGTCCCCGAAGCCTAAATCGAAAAGAAAAACATGGGACAAGAACAACATGATTGAAGCTGTAAAAGCAGTCAGAGAAGAGAACATGGGTTTAAAAAAAAGCAGTTAAACAAAAGTTTTGCTCAGAGAATTATTCCAGTGACCAACGAGGTGGAACTTGGATTCAGTGCCAATCATGTAGCATATGGGCACATATTGAATGCTCAGGGTGCGAAACAGAATATTATATTTGCAAATAAAATTATTTCATACGTTAATTTGGAACCCGGGTTCCATAATACCAGCACCAATCTATATATCTGTATAGTCTCTATGCAGATGTCTATGGGCGTCGGTAGTCATTAAAATGGCTACAACTGCTCGTTTGCCCCCTTATACCATAAAAAAAAACCAAAGCTCAGACCTCATTTTTTTATTTTTTTTATTAAAGTTGATTATTTCCTTTAATTGTTTGTTTAATTTTTTTAACCGTTCCTAACATAAAAGTAAATTAGTTTTTATATTGATATATATATTCATCATCATCATTTTTCAAGATGATTAATTAAATAGTTTTGTTTACAAACTCAATAAACAATGTAGGGTTCCAAATTACCACGCTTTCCCTATAATAATAAAAAATATAAATTACATAAATATAAATACATAAATTATATTATATAAATTATATAATATTGCGATTTTTAAGAAACAATAATAAAATGTATTCTAGATAGTTACTTAAATATAAACACGGTTCCTATATACTAGCCTTGCTTCGATTATGACTCCTCATACAAACTGTAATAACACTGTGAGTCTGTACTCTCGTCATACCCCGTTAGGAAAGCGTTTGTGTAGTTGTAACTATTAATACTCAAAACGTATTGCAGGCAATATTAATGTATATTCTAATATCGTACGCTCATATATCAACATGAAGGTAGTTTGTGCTAATACTTATTCTCACCTGCGCACAACATATTGCCTTACTCACTTTTATTTATAACTAGCAACAACCCCCGACCTCGCTCGAATAGAGAATACGTCCTGAGCTATGAGAAGCATGTACTACGTCTATTTAATTAGGTTCCGGGGAAGACCAAGACTTACGTACAGTGATTAGATTGATCGGGTGGTGCTGAAGGTGGGGTCAAATTTCGCAACCGTTTCCTTATGGAATAGTCCTATGGAATAGTCGTGAATATGTGTTGTTATTGTTGTTATATACAATTCAAAATATCAGCTCGATAAAAGTTATAATTATTAATAACTAGCTTGTTACCCGCGGCTTCACCCGCGTAGTAGAAAAAAAAATTGCACATACATATTTCGGGTCTATTGCACTCTACTGTCCCTGAACTACTACTAAATATCACATCCATCCGTTGATGTGAAAGGTCATAGAAACGAACAAACAAACACTTTTGCATTTATAATATTAATATGTATTTCATTACTCGTACATTAATGAATATTAAGAGGTAGTTTCATGCTTTATTATGGCCGAATAGGTCTGGGATGTGAGGTACATGACACACTGTTGAGTGTCTGTTTGTGGGTCTTCATTGGTCAAATGGGGGGAGAAGGAAAGGCAGCGCATCTACATCAAAATTACTCAGAGCGTCGTTATTTTTTTTTTTTTTTATGTAATAGGGGGCAAACGAGCTGTCGGAGACATTTTCATGACTACCGACGCCCATAGACATCCGCATAGAGACTATACAGATGCGCTGCCCTCCTTTCTCCTCCTACCTCCATGGGCCACCGGCTACTTACACACCGCACGAAACGCGACAGCACAGCTGTCACTTTACGCCGGTCTCGTGTAAGCGAGAGGTACTTCCCCGGCCGTGCCGGCCCAATTCGGCTGCATGCAAGCTTGCAGTGTGGCACTACCTCTTACTGACGTTAGTCATTAAAACGCTCTGACTGCCGCTTTGCCTCTGTATCAGTATTTGAATATTTCATTGTTGGTTGCTACACTTAAAGTATATTCGCGATGATCATAATAGTAAATTTCAAATAAGTATATAATATTCCTTCAAGGGCTGGAGACTTTTCACATCGACGACTTTTGCCGCTGAATTTTCGTTTCGACAACTTGGGTATTATTGTGTAAAGCCTATTGCTTACGGTTTCTAAAGAACCGACAATAATATTATATTGGCTATAATAAAACGTAAATATTTGTATTCCATTACACGTGTAATTTATGTATGCAAATATATTCCGTACGTTTATACAAATAAATCGAAGAAAGACTAGGTAAGTTTGTTTATTCGCTTGGAGCGAAATTTACGATTGGAGTATAATTGACTTGCAAAGAAAAAAAATCTAAACTTATAAAACTAGCAGTGTCACATGGTTTTACTCGTACTCCACGTAGGATGGTGTATACGTTACAGCATTTCTGGATAAATGGACTATCTAAAATTGAAAGAATTTTACGAGTAGGCTCCGATTGCTCGTTTGCCCCCCTATAGCATAAAAAAAAACAGTAGTCCCAGTTTGCGCGTTCAACCACCTGCTTTACATTATTAGGTATAGATGTGTTTGATTGCTCTACTGCTTTCGCCCGAACAGATTGTCCATATTATATCGTATTCCCATCGAACAGTGCGCCTCGTATCATGGCTTTGCCATCTGGTTTGGGAGCCCGGGGAGCCAATCGTCGAGGTGAACCCTACTTTTATATTCGCATGCTTGTAAGGTAGGTTTTTTTTCGGAATTAGGAGCCATTTTCATGACTACGCCCATAGATATCCGCACAGAGGCTTTAGATTTGAATTGCCCTCTTTTCTCCTCCCTAGTCCTTGGACCACCGGCTACTTACACACCGCACAAAACGTGACAGCATAGCCGCGCGCCGGTGTCCTGTAAGCGAGAGGTACCACCGGTCGTGTCGCCCCAATTGGCTGCATGCAGCACCTCTTACTAAAGACGGTTTGTGTAAAATACTCAAACTAAAGCGTGTATTATGTAGTACTATTACTATACTATTATCTATGCTACATCTATACTATTCAACAATAACACGCCATAACGACGTATTCGCTGCCCCACTTAGTCGCGCCTGGTGTAATGATTAATGATAATCATACGTCCTCGGATCATTACGCGCAGTGTTAACCATGATCATTGTTTGCCATGGTCACCCACATAGATAAAGATCTATCCATCTTTATACTATTCCTACTAATATAAATGGGTATATAAGTTTGTTACTTCACGGCAAAACTAATCAACCAATTATCATGGGACTTTGTTCAGATATTTTTCGAGGTATTCTATTATACTACAGGGACGCTGTAAGTTGGGACCTGGCAAGAATGCGAAGAATGCTCTCTACCCCCGCACCACCCCCGATGTCGCCCTAGTATGGCGACATCGGGGCATGGCAGCGGGGAGAATAGAATTTTAGACAACTTACCGCTTCCGTATTATACTCTTAAATAATATATACTCTTACAATAATTATAAGTTTGGTGAAGTGACAATGGGCTGGTCACACACTCAGAAGAACAAATGGCAGATGGGCCAGTGAGGGTCTAGAGTAGAGACAGGCAGACAAAGTGCACATTCACCCAGTGGGAAGACGTTTTCGTGCAGTCTCTTGGCGTTCTTCACAGGACGCCTGTGTCCAGAAATCTATACATATAATAAAACCGTTAGAAAGTCAAAACTGTACATTGAATATTTTTTAAAAGAATACTTGGGGCGTGATCTACAATCGATATCGAGGAAAAAATATAGTTTTTAGAATTTTTGTTTGTTTTTCATATTTGTATACTGTAAACAGGACTTAATCGATTTTATAAAAACGCGATTAAGTCCCGTTTATTCCCGTTAATACAAATTTTGTTTGTTTGTCTGTATGTATGTCCAGGATAAACTCAAAAAGTACTGCATGGATTTACTTTAAATTTTTCATGAATGTTACTAACAGGTCGGGTCAACAAAATTCTGCCGTCCGCAAGCTAAAATGCAGTTAAGTACCAAAATTAGTTTTTGAGATAATCGCAAAAAACGCGGGAATTTTTTTAAATGAATGCTATTTGTTAACCACAAGTCTTGAATGGGACTTCTAGGTACTGATTGATAGATCTCACGTAGCACTTTCACATAAAGTAACTTAAAATTTAAAACGAGGATTTTTAATTAATAAAAAAACCAAAACTGCTTTTTCTCTTAGTGTTTATTTAATTTTTAAATCATAAATCCACGACTAAAATGCCGTAGGGTGAACAACAACGGCATTTTAGTGTTTGGTTTTAGTTTCATTTTGTAAAAAAATACGATACTTAAAAAAATTTCGTAAATTCTAAACAAGAAAGCCGTTAAAGGACTTTAGAGTTCTATAAAGTTAGCATCATGGTATTTATAATAACATTAAAGTGCGGCTAAAGTCACTTAATCGCTTTTTAGAGTAGTAATATTTAAAAAAATATTTTTTTAGGGTAAATTTTAACTTCATTACAAAGCTAAAATGCAGCTAAATAGAGAACCTATTTCTTTAACGGCATTTTAGCTTAGTATATATACTGTTTTTTCAAATGGTGTCAAATAAAATACAAAAATAAAACAAGTGTAGCTTCAATCCTACTAATATTATAAAGGCGAAAGTTTGTGAGTGTGTTTGTTACTCTTTCACACAAAAACTACTGAACGGATTTTCATGAAACTTTACAGTAATATAGCTTTCATATCAGAATAACATAATAAGTTAAAATTTATAGGGATTTTTTATAATTTGGTTATAATATAACGATAACTGTCAAATAAGTCGGAAAAAAATCAGCCCCCTGAGAGCAATATTGGCGTGCGCTGACCTACTCATTGGAGTTACACAAAGATAATTACTGTAGGATTATTTATCTTAAATATTTCTAAATAAAAGTCCGCGACAGCATATCTTTTATGTGTAAGTCACTATGACCAAAATAGTGAACCAAACATTCAATTAAATTGGATATTTTTTAGAGATGCACATTTTAGAATATTTATCGAACTCTTATGAAAATTGATACATCTGTCACTTTACGCATTGAATGTAGATAAAGTTTGTCTTTTACACTAAGTAATTTGGACGAATAGATTAAAAGTTATTATCACGATAAGATTGACTTAAACGGAATATCTAAAGCGCCTAAAATGCGCGGCGACAAATTCGATTCTCAAAGCGGTTTATTGTTTCATACAACACGTATATATTTAATATAATATATATTTCAGTATAATATTAGATTATGTATAATAATAACAACACCATTTTTGAAGTCCGAAATCCACGCGGGCGCGGGCGGAACCTAGTCATTCATAATAATATTATAAAAATCAAAACTTATCATTATTCAATGTGTTTATATTCTTTTAACTTACATATTGGAATTCAGAATTCAATATTCCACGCTACCAAAACTATAAATAACATTAAAAAATAAAAATGTATTATGAAACAATTTAATATGCTAGATGCAAGCAGTAGTTTGCATCTTGCTTATATATATTAACATATTATAAGTATTAATAATAAAAATTTTACAATTGTTGTGAAAATCTTCACATTTCAATCATCAAACAAAACTTGGAAAATAATTGTTGCTGTAGCTTAGATCTTAAGACACTAAAATTAAAGTTATACTTTATTGTAAATAAGAGTCTTCGAATAATCACCACGTAACATTAAATTAGTTTGGAAATTCACTAGTAGATATCACATTTTAATCGGTTATGGCACATTTTTGAGGTAGCCAGGTAGGCAAGTAATATTTAATCAGTCTTTTAATTTCTTATAATAATCAGTCTTAACCTAGTCTTTTGTTTCTTGAACCACTAGTAGAGGGAAGGACATCCTCATCATTGTTTTGTGGCAAGTTTTTCCAGAACAACATTTTGTGTGGAGGAATGATGCTGGATAACTTTTCTATTAGACCAGCTTTCCTCTTTGTATTTATTCCTTTAGGTTCTGATCGAAACTCTATTTGCATAATATTTGGGTTCTTGATATATTTGTCATTCAAAAATCTTAGAATTGTATTATAATCTTCGTCAAAATCGTTCGTATATTTTAGATCGAAGTTATTGCGCTCAAAACATACCTGACATATATTTTTTAAATAAGCTCGAGGGCTAGAATTT
Organism: Calycopis cecrops; assembly: GCA_001625245.1. NCBI lineage: Eukaryota > Metazoa > Arthropoda > Insecta > Lepidoptera > Lycaenidae > Calycopis > Calycopis cecrops. The sequence continues at coordinate 3,073 of LUGF01022142.1, read as the reverse complement.
TGTATTCTTCTATCTGAGACGAAATTTTGAAATTTTTAGGAAGGACTCTGCCGGTAATGATTTCATCACCACTTTAGATTTACTTATTGAGCCTACTGCATCTTCGAAATCATTAAAATAGAGAGTAAAGTAGAGCGTATTGAGGACGGCTTTTAGCGACACACTCGGCGTGTACGTCGATTTATTATACACGTATGCCTACTCAGTGTACAGGAACAATTTGAAAAAATAGCTGACAATCTGAATGACCGATACAGCTTTTCGGAGCATTAGAAAAACCCAAAAACTAATCGTTATTTCGGCATGCGGCTGTGAATAAATTGTTAGGTAGTGTATTTCGAAAGGTGGCGTTAAAGTCTACTGCTCACCGTAAAAAATCTCTACTCATTTCAAATCTCCATTCGCAAATTCTAATTGTTTTTCATATGCGAAATCTTTATATCTGTCAAGAAAGTTGTAGATGTTTGATCACATTGTTCGAAACGGGAGGTAACAACTGGTAATTAATCTTGTAAGATGATCTAATTATCGCCTCAGCATTCATCACGAAACTACTGGAATTTCCCTCGACGTCATCGATAGAAAAAGATAATATAATATTATTGTAAAAACGAAAACGAAACGAAAACGAAAAACAAAGGAAAGCTCTATGAGCTTTCCTTTTTTTTTCATTGCCAGCTCTACTTGGTGGTGCACTTGGTCGCAGCTCATGAATGTAAAGAGCCGAGAACCTCGTCCCTCGCTAACGGCGTGGGCGCGTATTCGAAC
>LUGF01022127.1:180736-193956 GCA_001625245.1 Calycopis cecrops | reverse complement strand
AGTGTTTAATTTATAAAGAGTTTAGTAGAGAGTAGAGGTGGCAAACAAGTATTATAGTCGCATAATGGTAAAAACGTAGGCCAGTAGGCTTCAGACGAGAGGCGGTCACGAAACACGAATATTCATTGCTGTCGTCAATGGAGCTTATAATTTAGAGATCATAGGTTCAGTGACGTTAATACAAACCACACGTAATGACTACGCAATGTCTTTTTCTTGTAGCTCTGATAAGCGCAATATTTAGACTTTCATTCAGATTGAAAAAGGTGTATAAGTAGAGCAGATTTTAAATATTATTTCGTTTAATGTAAAGCAACATTATCAGAAAGTAACAGTTTAATAAATGCACGTCCAGGCAGGTTCTACTCGCTTACGTATATTTTATGGTACAGAGGAGCCAACGAGCAGTCAGAGTCATTTTCATGACTGTGACTCCCATAGGCATCCACAGAGAAGCTATACAGATGCGATGCCCTCCTCCCACCTTCAGAGCCACCGGCTACTTAACACACCGTACGTGACAGCAGAGTTGTAACTTTACGCCGGTCTCGTGCCAGCGAGAGGCACCTCCCCGGTCGTGCAAGTATGCAGTGTTATGACTTTCACTAACAAATTAGCTTTCACTAACATACTGTTACGGGCTGCTGTCGAGGGTAATAAAATAAAAACAGATCATTATCAAGATATGTGTAACAAAGCCATTTATTACTTATCAATCTTGGCACTAATATTAGGCAAGGTACCTATACCTATATTATAGAACAGCAAAGTAACTTAAACTTATATACTTCTATCTATCTAACTTAAATGTATATATACTTTTATCTATTTATCTTAAATCTATACGCTTATAAACTACAAATGGGCGCCAGGAAGATTTTTAGTACTTATACGGGATCTTGCCAAAACCCAATTGCCACGGCCACGGTGTCCAGGGTATTATCAAAATTCCAAACTGGTGGGCCTCATTATTTCATGTCACACCTTAAAGGGCATTTCTGTAGGCTACAATAAGAGACAAATATGCGACTCAGACACACGTTAATTAATGTAATATTATGTGCTATGATAAATGCATTACAAAACAATTTACCCCTCAGCTCTCAATAACTCCACACTAATTATTATTATTCGGAATAAGATTAATTTATTATGTGTTTCAAATATATTTCAAACACTAATTGTGGTACCAAAATTGTAAATTTCACTCACTATCATTTCTTAATAGAATGGCACACATCTGGAGTGTTTGACGATCTGACAGGTAATGTCCGCACTGTCTCATTAAACACAAATTTGCATTAAGCACAAAAAGGGAAAAAGTGCCGCCGTAGGTTTGAACCTGCGAGTGCCCGTTGAACTATACGTCATTCGCCGCTATACCACGGCTGCTTACATAAATATGCTCAAATTGTGAATCTGTTCTTGACATGACCTATTTGTATATTAATATTTCAAACTACCTTATAAATGACACGACAAATTTACTGACTACCATAACAATACATAACAATAGACAAGAAACGTCGCATTGTAACTATCGTATATTAATTTTCATCTTTTTTTGGCTTCTATAATTAGAGCACAAAAGAGCAGACTGAATCTTTTATAAAGTAATTACTTTTATCCGTTTACACACCCACAACTAGATATTGCCTTACCGCTGGCGACTCGTAACCTGTTTTATTCTATTTCTGAATAAATCACCAATACTTTCTTACGATAATCATGGAAATCGCGATGGAATATTTTTGCTATAAAACCTAGAAGATAGTTCATGATCACACTGGATGTCATATTTTGTGATTGTCCTTCTCTTATCCACGGAACAGTACGTTCAAGTTACATAGTTAGTCGATTTCAGCACTTACGCTCTTTGAAGTGGAAAATGTATGTTAGTTCTTATATATGTGTCAGTCTGATGCTCCAACGGCCTGTTATTTTTCGAAATACGTTTGATAGACTTTTCGAAAAGCACTATATACTAATTACCTTCTAATTACACCTAATTTATAATTTAATAACAGCTCGTTTATCCATATATTATAAAAAATGTTGTATGAGGTTTTGTAAGAAGTTCTATATTCCCCTTGATGCATTGCAGAACCATATGGTATAATGAGGAAACTTTAACAGACATGTCATCAGTGTTTAACTTTGTTTCGGTTTGTGAGTGTCGCAAGGACTGACAAACGAGAGTGGAAACAGACACAGTAAGAGACTATGACAACGTAAACCAGGCGCAAAACAGGAGCAAACAAACTCAAGATAGAACAAGAGAGCGTTGCAAGAAAGTGTCCCTTACGCGGTAGTGGCAGCTTCCTCAGTCAGTTATGATACCATTATACTTTGATTATATACACGTCTAGATACCGCGTCAACCACCTGAAAGCGCCGTAAAACGTCTCTACTAGATCTAGTAGAGACGCTCTTCGCTTAAGTCAGTGTCATCTAGACCGTAACGCGATTCTGAGCTCTCAATAAAAAAACAAATATGCCGGTTTTTTCTGTTCAACTGTGTCACAACTATGCAGGAAAAACTAATAATAAAAAGAAGATCACATTCCACAGGTAAGTTTTTAAATTTAGGTATGTATTGATATAGAAAATACGAATATTAATTTCACAATTTACTAGTGGTACGGTGTTGTCACTAGAAAAGTAGGGTAATTTTCCATAACTAAAGGGAAGTTTTTTTAAATTTATAGCAGTGGACTGTGCTAAGTACCGTAAGGACTTTTGTTGCAATTTAAGAAATTTTATATATTTAAGATTTTTACCATAATATGAATACCTATAATACATAGAAAAACATCTATGACCAAGGCGGGATTCAAACCCACGACACCTGGCGCAACATGCTCCGCTTATCCGTGCGCAACATGCTCCGCTTACCACTGCGCCAGCCTAGTCGCCAGATATAAGATTTGATAAAGCACAAATCGTCGCTTAATAACACCGATCTCATCCAAGGATGATCCGTGAGGCCGTTTAAATAGCTTTATTATAATGTGCAACATTCGCGTAAACTTAAGAAGTCATTATAAGTTTTGTTAGTATATTTTATATTACTGACTGTAAATAAATAAAACAGCTTTATAAATTATATTTGAAGTCTTATTATCAAGTAAAAAATCCAATACTTATACAGCGATCTGTAAAACTAAAACTACCTTCGGAAATCCTCTCATTGATAATAATAATAAACCCTCTCTCTCATTGATAAAAATAAATTAAAAAAAAACATAATTTATTTTTGATAATATTTAGCATACATTCTTTAAAAAAATCAGTTAGTTCCTCCTGATTTAGTAACAAAATTTAGGGTAATGTTTTATGCTGTTGGTATCCCTTTAAACGCACACATTGACGATTTTGAAACAATCTGTACATAACTGTCACTCACACATTGTGCGAAAAATGAGACGTTTTCTTTGCGATGTTTATTTGACATGCTCCATCTAGACGTGTATATAATCAAAGCCATTATATTTGCATGAAGAATAGTAAGTCATACATGTGTCATATCGCCTATTGGAGCCGATATACGGAACCTTTACAATCATTGGCTTTCGGATCAAAATTTATCTATCGTATATATATTGTTATTTAACTATTTATGTATGTTAATAGCTGTAAGTTTCTCTAATTAATGACTATTACAATCAAATGAAATAAAATAACCTAATAAGGAAAAATACAACAATTGACGACCAGGCTGGAATGTGGTACAGGGCTCGAATAATCGGAGAATGTTGCTCCAGGGGTCGTGGACTCGAATCCCGCCTAGGTCATGTGTCTGTGTATTATATGTATTTCTATAATAAAAATCTTAAATATATTTCCGTTACCTAGTACGTACCCGTAACACAAGTTCTTACGGTACTTACCACGGGACTAGACTAACGTGGTGTGAAAGTCCAGAGATATTATTATAACAATGTATATACGTACTTTATATAAAACCGCGGTACACTGTAGGTGTCGATAAAACCACATCGTTACAGCCCTACATAAGACAAGGAGAACTATTAAGAACACGTGACAACGCTCTCAACGCGCTGTAATTACTCATGACACCACGCAGTTTTAGTCACGAGAAATCTATAATTAATCCTGTAACGCTTTTAATGGGACATCACATACATCAGTAAAGTAGTTGCGTCACGTGACTTTGTCTATGTTCAATTTGTAATATCCAAGGTGAAGCGTTTTACGCGCGAGTCGACTCAAGCGTAGTTCTCGACGCAACAACGGCGCTCTGTTATTGTAGCTGAAATCGGCGCGTATAATATAATATATACATACATAATATATACACTAGTATAGTGTTCGTAGCGTACGTCATTTCATGGTGAACAATCATCATGCGTCATGTCGACGGTATTTTCACCACATCTCCGCGATTACAAAGGGAAATTGGTTACGTTTAGTTGTAAAATAATAAAATATAACGTTAAAAAAAGCTTTATTTGTGACATTTGATTGAAAAATGAAAAAATAAAAGGAAAGAAATGACAAGAAAAAAAATGTGTGTGCTTAGATCACATGACTGTAAAACTACATACATGGTTATGAGAAGGAGAGAGAAAGAAAATGTGCGTGCGCGCTACTCTTTCTTGCTCCCACAGAGACAAGAAGTGTAACTCTCTCTCTTTCTGTCTTCACTTACTTATATTATCTCCCTCTCAACTTCCGTTCGCCTCGCCCGATCACACTTTTCATCATCACAATGTCAATGTCAATGTCAAGTCAAACTCGCGTAAAGAAGTTTTACTTACAAAAAAAACGAAAAAAAAAATTCAAACAATGATAACGTAAAAAAACATAACACGCTTGTTATTGTATTAGTTACTGATAGTAATCTATTGGTATTCACCTCTTTTTAACCCAACAGATACATTAATTTCAATGCACGTACATGGTACATATTTTATCTAAGCCCATCTCCTTGTCTCATATATTTTGTCCCTAAGAAATTGAACGCATGAATTTTGACACAATTTATCTTTTTCACTCTATGGTGTTTTCCACATAAGTGACATACGGAACTCAATCGTATAGAATTTTTGGAGTTTTGCTTCATTAGAAACTATTTAAGGTGCGCGGTTTTAACAAAAATGGCAGCCTTTTTATTCAATTTGGGAATTTATAACAAAATGTAACAATAATATGTTTAGTATGTTATATAACATCATTGTATACTTAAAGAAATAATATAATTATTTTAGATAAAAATTATTCAAGATGCGTTCGACCTTCTTCTGATATCTACATAGATCCACTGATCAATGTTCCATGAACTTTGTGTCTGTGTGGCGCTAGTTCAATATCGAATTGTTTGGGTAACAAATATATTGTCCTATTACTCCACTCCGCAATACACATAGATACAGTTTATTGACATTAGACGAGTAAATATTGAAGTGAGGACCTTAAGATAACAAGATATAATTTTCGATATGCAAAATTAGGAATTGTTTAAAAAGGCAACCGGCAACGACTTTTTTATAGTATAAGGGAGCAAAAGAACAATTGGAGCCATTTTCGTAACAACCGGCGTATACATATGCGTTGCTCTTCTTCCTCCTTTTGCCTCCATGGGCCACCGGCTACTTACACACCGCACGAAACGCAACAGCACAGCTGTCACTTCACGCGCGTTTCGTGTAAGCGAGAGGTACTTCCCCAGTCGTGCCAGCTCAATTCGGCTACATGCATGCATACAGCGTGGCACTACCTCTTACAAAAACTTGCATGCAAATATCAAAGATGAACACGAAGCTTATTAAATAACAAGTTTTCGCATCTTGGTATGAATTTTCCTACTTAAATATATTTATTTGTTTTTGCTTTTGCGCCCAAAAAATTCGGCACCAATATTTTTTATAATCCGGATTAACATAAATATTACATTAAATACCAAAAAAATGTTCCCTTGTGATAAACTTAACAAGTATAAAACCACGAGGCATAGCAAGTTAGTTATAACTTAGATAGTAACATAATATACATTCATTAAATAACTATATCAAAATATAGTTTTAATATTTAACTTTCAGAAACTTAAAATACCAACCTGTGCTATTATTATGAAGAGATAGAATGTTCTACTTCTCTTGTTTGAAGGAATGAATCTTGAGAAATACTGATCCGATAACGAAAATTTCTTAGTCATAATATTATTATATCAAAATATCATGTTTATGATCAAACAAATTTTACTTTGGACGCTACTTATAAAGTAAGTAAATATAAAGTAAGGTCACGGGGTACAATGTTTTGTTGGTCATGCGGCTCTATAATTAGGATTAAATATTAATTAACTAAATAAGTTTTAAATATTTGTTGAAGGTTTTTGGAAATTGAAATAATATCATTTATTTCATCTTATTCAATGCAGATTCATATCTCTATTTTAATTTACATCTTTATCTTTAACAGTCTTAATATAGATTAGTCAAATAAGTATTTTAGTTACTATGATACAAGATTGAATCCAGATACTATTTATAACATTTCCTTGTCTTTGGATATACAACTGATGAAAGCGAATTACAAGACAGATTTCACGGAGTGAAATTTAATTGGGGGGGCTATACCGTACTTGATAAAATTAATGAAGTCACGCAAGTTATAGCTTTACCAAAGAGGTTTCATATTTTTCATTTATTCATTTCAGAGATTAATGAATTTGTATCAAAAATAATATTACCCTGATCCCGGCGCCATTGATTTGTATCCTCGTAATGAAATAACGGTGGGAATTATAATCCGGCTAAAGAAAAATAACTTATTGAGCTAACATTAAATTAAAAAAAAACAGTCTGCGTAAATTATATATAAATGTTTGATACCCGCCAACATCCGTCATCAAGACGAATCATTAGTAAAAAACTCGTCGCAGGAAATATAGAAATCTACAAACATATTAAATGCAACAGAAAAACATTACCCTCCTCCTACCGCAATGAAATAAAAATACATTGTCCTCATATCTCTAACGGCAGACGTTGTTGATCATATACTCGTATAATCAATAAGCTTCTTTCTAATTTAATTATTATTATTATCAGCCTGGTGTGTCCCACTGCTGATCAAAAGCCTCTCAACTCTTTCCACACTTCTCTATTTGATATTTGATAATATTCTCATCTGTCTAATACTCTGATTTATTATTTGTTCATGGGTTTTCAAACAGTACGTGCCCCACCATCGTGTCCTGAGCGACTGCCCTCGCAGCGGACTAGTATCATTATTTTCTGTTGCACATAAAATATTGTAGTTACGTGACCGGTGTGTTAACTTTTGATCACTTGAGAATTCCTATTGTATATCGTCTTTGTAAAGTATGATAAAAGCTTGGCTTCGTATATTCTTGTCTTCGCTGTAGGAGTAAAGGATATGTTCTTTGTTGTATTTATTTACGCTGTTTTTATCATCAGGTCATGCTGTTACCCTAATACTACGACTACTACAGTGGCGTAGCGTGCTCTGGCGAGGCCCCGTATAAAAATTGGTTTGGGGGCCCTTATGAAGGGTAAATATTTCTAACAGAAGAAAAATATTGTTTTTATTACTTTTTGCTTACGCACATTGGTGGCCCTGTGGCCCGGGGTCTCGTATAATTGATATGGCAAATCCGGCGGTAGCTATTTTTATTTATTACTACTATTATTTATATTACTATATTTGCACATTTTATACTCTCAAGTATTTGTGAGATTTGATATAGTGCTTTTGTACCCAATTTGTTGACATCTCGTTCGTGTCAAGTTGCTGAACATGTCCGAATTCACAAAAAAATTCATTTACGAATGTATAATTTTTCCAAGGATGACCTAATTAAGTCCAATATGGCTCTAGGGGTATTTAATCTAGTTAATATACCGAAAAGTGGTGACGGGACTAAGTGCAACCAATTCATCACTAAACAATAGAGTTTTTTAATATTGATATGATAATAACTTAAGACAGAAGGTTCCTTAAGTAGGGAATAAATAAATTAACCGACTTGGTATTACATGGATCTCACAACTTTTTATGGTAGAAAAATTGAGCTGCAAGACTTGGTTTTTTTACAGGTTGTTTTTGGTGGGATCTAGTTATTATGCCACAATTCACAAACTGCACAGGATAACTGTTACTATGTGGTATTATATTTTGTCATCAAATCGAAAAGTTATTGTGATAAAAGTTAGTACTAAACTTACATCACTTTGCCTAGGCAATGAGTATCTTACCTAACGTTGTTCGATTGTGTCTAAGCGTTCACAAATTGTCGAGACAAGTCGTTTCAACAGGTTGCACAAGCGATCTCATGCACTGGACACGTCGATTAGACCTTGATGATAATCCTTTGCTAAGGAAACGGTATTCGAAGCTTAATGGCCGTTAAAGGAACTATGTTACAACAACCAACAGGCGTATAGAGCTCGTGCATTGTGTAATCATCTGTACATTAAAGAATTGTTCTTGTCATATTTCACTGATGCATTTCAGGTAAAGTAGGCTGACCTATCTATATGATATCACCAAGCTTGCGAATAAGCTTAGTTCGGCAGCGTTCGCAGTTAGAAAAATTAGACAAATATCAGATGAATATACTGCTAAATTAGTTTATTTTAGTTACTTTCACAGTATTATGTCTTACGGCATACTGTTGTGGGGAAACGCTGCGGACATAAACACTATATTCGTGCTGCAGAAGCGAGCTATTCGTGCAATTTACCAACTAGCCTCCAATATATCACTTAGAAATAAATTTAAGGACATCGGTATACTGACTGTTTACTCTCAATACATTTTGGATAATGTATTGTATGTAAGAAAGGACATTAGTGAATTCAGAACCAAAAATGATAATCATAACATAAATACGAGAACAGCCGTAAATTAGACATACCATTTCATAGACTTACTAAAGTAAAGAATTCGTTTCGGGGGCAATGCATACGCCTCTACAATAGTATCCCAGAAAGCGTCCAAAAACTTTCGATTAATAAATTTAAAAAAGTTGTTAAAGAGCGTTTGTGTGGTAAGGCATACTATAAGGTAGCAGATTTTATGACAGATACCACATCTTGGGATTAATACCCTCCTCCCAGGCTGTTTCTGTACAACTGTGTGTAAATTTATAAATTGTATTGTATTATATCACATGCAAATGTACTTGTATTTTTATATTTTTGAATTTTACATCTGATCACAACATGAGGCCCGCTGAGTTTGTTTCGCCGGTTCTTCTCAGGGCAGGGCTAGGGTTGAACCGGTGGTAAATTTAATTGTTGACGTTCAAGAAGTAATTCCTGTAATTCTATTTTGAATAAAAAACTTTTCTTTCTCTTTCTTTCTTCTTTCTCTGACAAGACAGGGGCAGCTTCTTTCTCACACATACGACCGGCGTGAAGTTCCCGCTTGACTGTCACGTTCCATAAGGTTTATAGAGCCCGGTGGCCAATCATAGAGATGGAGTAAAGGTAGAGAACGCATTATTTCTTTGCGGATATTCATGGAAGTCACCGATAGTTGCCAAAAGGCTGCGAATGTACATTTACCTCTTTATGCGGTTGAGCGAGTAGTACTTGAATGGCCCTCCCAGCCATATTCTGATACAATGTTTGATGCTACCTTTTTTTTTTTGTTGACGCAGGGGAATGCCTTTACGCACGCTACACAGGAGCCCGGGTGGCTCAACCGGGTACAGTGTCGGGCTCGACAACTGGGTTGCCCCTACCGACTAAACCCCTGCGGGTGCCTTCAGCCGCTATGATTGGAGGGCCCCGGATCTGAAAGCAACAGGGCGCCTCCAGCGACAGGCTGGCCTCGGTGAAAAGGCCAGACTCCTCATCCTTAGGGACTGTCCGGCTGCCTTTGAACAGTCCCTAACTCCACGTTGGAACCGTGCAATGGGTTCAGGTTCCCATCCTAACCCCTGGTCCCAATGCTCCAACGGAGCACACCTCGCCGGTCGTCCGAATCCACGTCGCCATCTGCTGATTCAGAGGGACGGGTGGAGGACCTCCGGCATTGGCTGGTTTCATCCGCTGGGCGGCGGACCAGCCATTAAACGGCCGCAGAGGACAGGGAGGACGGCAACGACACACCGCATCTCCTTTTCCTCTGCTGCCCCACCGCCAACGCAACAGACGGTGCGCCCCCGTGCGGTCGCGGGAGATAGGGTGCGCGGCAACGACACACCGAGACACCTCTTCTCCCACGACCGCTCCTCCATGGACGCATCCAAAGCGGGCCCCGTCGAAGCCCACCCGACGCATCCCCACCCGGGATCCCTCTTGGTTCATCGTGGTTGTCTAAGTCACGGCTACTAAGCCCCCTCACCACGACAAGGTGGAGATCCGTAGAGGGGGTTGTTTGATGCTACCTTCACAATTCAAGTTAGTAAGTTATAAAGATGCTTCTCGCTCCTTCCTTATAAATAAGAAAGTTTTTTGTTATTCTTTGTATGCATTTTAGTACATGCTCATTCTTTCACACAAAAACTTACTAAACAGATCGGGAAGAAATTTGTTTATTTCTTATGTGCGTGTGTACTGTGTATGTCACTGAACGATTTCGATTCGATTCCGCCTAAACGATTTTTTGTTGTGTGTTGAAAGAGATTTGGTTTAGATTCACAAGTCAGTCCGGCAGATGACGCAGCAATCGATATCTCGAATATACAATATTGTAGGTTAAAGTAACGGGTTGACAATTCGGCCACATTGTTACTCGTTACCATGACAACACATTTTCCAATAATGGGAAGACAAAGTGTCAAAAGTCGGACAGCTAGTATCTTATATAGACAAAACAGTTTTGTACTTACAGTTTATATTCAGACTAGTGCATAGGTTATTTTAAAATGTAATAAGCCATCGGAAATGTAGAAGTGACTCGTACAAAGTGATTTACATAAATTTTCCACCTCGAAGAGCGTAAACGCTGAAATCGACTAGTTATGTAACTCGAACGCATTACCCGTGGATAAGGGAAGGACATTTATTATATACGATATTATGTTACACCTTCTATCTTAAAAAAAATAAGTATTATTAAATTAATGCCACACAATAGTCTGTCTCTGGTAACACAACTTCATATCTAAATCATTATTTATTGTAATAATATTGGGTGAAATGTTTTAATAGAACACACAGCCCAATCACGAGAAAATGGCTGCAAAGGGTTGAGATATGAGACGAAATTAAGTATAAAAAATCTAAAAATCTAAGTGTCGTGGTGCCGGTGGCCAATGAGGTGTATGAGAGTACCACTTAAGGTGTCAGGTGACACACAGCAAGCTATGGACGACGCGGCTGAAGCAGTATCGCCACGCTTGGAATCGATTTCATAGAGATTCATAGTAACCAGTGATGTCGCTTGCAGCGTGTGGTTGTAGCTTGCGGTTGCCGCTCACCTCGGACTTGTACCTTTAAGTAACCTCTAGGCGAATGTTTATGGGCATCGCTCGTCGGTAGTAAGTAAAGGCTTCTTTTTTTTATGGTATAGGGGAGTAAACGAGCAGTCGGAGCCATTTTCATTACTACCGACGCCCACAAACATCCGCATAGAGGCTATACAGATGCGCTGCCCTCCTCTCTCCTCCCAACTCCATGGGCCACCGGCTATTTACATTCCGATTGCTTATTTAGCGCAGCTATAAAAATATCCTTTTTTTAATGAAAATAATTTAATTCTTATTTGTTTGGTTGATATCGTGTCGTGTGCATTAACAATTTTATCCTCAGAGTGAATTTCCTGGTGACATTAGTATAAATGGCATATCGCGAGGACGTAAAGAACGCGAAAAGTGGAGTAAGATATCATTCAAAAGGATATCCTTAACGGCTTTTTCTGGGTTTCAGTTACTTGCCACCATGTATCTCACTCAACGCAAAATAAAAAAATTGTTTTGTTAAAATTTCCAATAAACTAATAATTAAATTGTTTTGATTAACTGATTGAAAGATCAACCTACAACTGATATACAAGATCTTATATAGGTTAAATTTGATTACGCCAAGAAAATTATTTGTAATCACACTTTTCAAAAATCCAATTTTTTTGCGGAATTATACAAGAGATGGTGTAGGTACTATTTTGTATAAAGGAGTAGAGATTTCAGTGGGTATAGCTTGCTGCCTGCCTGTCCTGCTCTCTTATAAATTCTTTTTTGGTTGAATTAATCAAATGATACTTACTACTTATAATATACTAAATGCGTTCTTAATTATGTGAGAAAGAAACACTTTTCGGATTATGGCAGCCGAATTTTCTTTTTATTAATTTCAAATTGGCACTAACATTTAAAAATATATTATTGGACAACCGAAGCGAATAGGGTACAAATTGCTTGAGAATGTATGTTAATTTTACACGTAAAACTATGTAAATGTGGCAGTCGCAGGTGCAAAAGTAACTAAGCTTCAGCTCTGCCGTGCACACAATTTAAATATTCATTCTCTTTGACGAAACATAAGCCTTTTTGTTTTCGCCACTAGATATGTACCTACTCTGTTATTTTTATATTGAAATGCACCTCCTTTCTTAATACCTTGATTATTCAATTAATGGTCTGTGCAGTTTTGTCCGCTGACTTTTTTCCGCTAGAATAGAACGCTTACAACTGTATGGAGTAACGTAAACGAAGGATTAAAAGTACGCGGTACATTCATTTGTGCATACATTTGCATACATTTTCCGGTCCGCGGACCAAAATCCCTCGTCTGTGGAAGCCTTTAAGGATAAAATATTATAGGACAAAAATCAGTTTGAGAGCTTAAATATTAGAAAGGCCATGATAGTGAAACTGCCGCCGTTCGTGGTCGACCGTTCGTAATAATGATTTAACTTACATCTTTACTAGGTTATTCTTATTTAAAATAGACCAAGTAAGTTTTAGAATAGGCTTTATTATGTGTCATCTTTCTGGTATTCATTTTAATTTGTTCAAGTTTTAGAACAGGCTTTATTATGTGTCATCTTTCTGGTATTCATTTTAATTTGTTCATAAATAAGAAACATCATACGCTAGATTTTATAACAAATCCAATATTTAAAAACACGTATTGTGGATGATTATTATTGTCAGTTGCCGTTTTGCTGATGGATTGAGCTTCAGAATCCTTTTGCATGTCGAAACTCAACATATTACTAAAAAAAGGAAATACTGTTTAGTCTAATGGAATTTTGTAAGAGGTAGTGCCACATTGTATGCT
>LUGF01022127.1:158264-180026 GCA_001625245.1 Calycopis cecrops | reverse complement strand
TCAATTAATGGTCTGTGCAGTTCTGTCCGCTGGCTTTTTTCCGCTAGAATAGAACGCTTACAACTGTATGGAGTAACGTAAACGAAAGATTAAAAGTACGCGGTACATTCATTTGTGCATACATTTGCATACATTTTCCGGTCCGCGTACAAAATTCCTCGTCTGTGCAAGCCTTTAAGGATAATATATTATAGGAAAAAATCAGTTTGAGAGATAAAATTTTAGAAAGGGAATGACAGTGAAATTGCCGCCGTTTGTGGTCGACCGTTAGTAATAATGTCTTAACTTACATCTTTACTAGGTTATTCTTATTTAAAATAGACCAAGTAATTTATAGAATAGGCTTTATTATGTGTCATCTTTCTGGTATTCATTTTAATTTGTTCAAGTTTTAGAATAGGCTTTATTATGTGTCATCTTTCTGCTATTCATTTTAATTTGTTCAAGTTTTAGAACAGGCTTTATTATGTGTCATCTTTCTGGTATTCATTTGTTTCGGCCAACGCCTACTATTTTCTTCGTACCAAACTTATCGTGCCTTATATTTGCCTTATATTTGCGCTAGGCGTTAAAGCCCTTTTTTATTCTACTACCGCATCAATTTCATTCACCTTTTGAACCTTTCATTGGGCGGTAGCTCTGTATCAAAATTACGTTTATTCATTAAATCCATCAAAAAGGAAGATTTTGAGTTTTAATTGAGCTCCATCTATGTCCGCTAAGACATCATTTTAATTTGTTCATAAATAAGAAACATCACACGCCAGATTTTATAACAAATCCAATATTTAAAAACACGTATTGTGGATGATTATTATTGTCAGTTGCCGTTTTGCTGATTGATTGAGCTTCAGAATCCTTTTGCATGTCGAAACTCAACATATTACTAAAAAAGTGAAATAATGTTTAGTCTAATGGAATTTTGTAAGAGGTAGTGCCACAATGTATGCTGACGTGCAGCTGAATTGAGCCGGCACGACCGGTGAGATACCTCTCGCTAACAGACCGGCGTAAAATGACAGCGGTGCTGACGCGTTTTGTGCGGTGTGTAAGTAGTCGGTGGTCCACAGACCCCTATGTTAACTCTCTGTAGATGTTTATGAGCGTCGGTAGAGTTCAAAAGTCTCCAACTGCTCGTTTGGTCTCCAAGAATAGAAAAAATATAAATTGGTAAAATTTAAAGTGGGTATAGAAAGTAGGTAAGTAAGAAATAAGGAAATTAATTTTTAGAAACATTTGTATATTCTAAGTTTATAGCTTTAATAAATGACACCTACAATATAATATTATAATAAACATTAGTGTTCTACAAGAAACATCACGCGTTCACTCTAGGAATTTAATTTTGTTAAGAGTCGACGTAAAAGTAAAAATTGGCTGTAAAAAGAAATGGGTAAATTGGCGTGTGGTACAACTCTAAAAATTATTTAAGTTATAAAATATGCTGTATAAATTGAATTTAGGGATAATATACTGTTTCCACAGATAATAAATGTGGATGACTACTACATTTAATTACTACTATCTACTATACTAGATGTACAATTTGTAAGCCATTGAATTTTTTGTTTTCTTATATTTATTTATTATATTTACCGTCGTTTTTATTACTATGTATTATCGGTGTTACGTTCGAATCCCAAATGCAGCAGCCAACAGTTACGTAATATTTATAATAGAAAGATAAAACTTTATTTGCAACCATACAGCATCATTACAGAACAACAATTTTGAAGATTTAGCATCGGCGATCGGCGATTAAGACGCTTTTTAGAAGCTGAATGCAGTGAATGTTAAATATCGAGAATCGGAGCAGTCGCTGAATCGCTAAATCGTGTGTGTTGTCGCCCTTATATAAACGCCTGTCGCTGCCCCTGGAAATCATTCGATAGTAACTAGTATGTATACTATAATAATACTTAACAATGACAAAAGCATGTAAGCGTCGCGCCACGATTACATACTTTACTTCGGCTGAACGTAAGGGCCAAGTATTATTTTGTAATTCGCTGTCGCCTGTGCCTTATCCCTCTACTATTATTTACAAAAGAATTTATGTCACCCGGTGTAATAATCCTTACTTTTTGGTAACGTCTATACATCTGTGGAATTAGATTGTTCTGTAAGGGCTTGTTATACTGAAATTGTACGACTTAAGAATTCATATTTCTTAAGTAAAATAAATGGCGTTGTGAAACATAGATTTATGCAATTATTATTATGAGCCACAAAATTATAGTTTAGAATGATATGAGCATGAGCAAGTTAGTTTATAATATTTTATGAGTACGCTAAAACTTAAAAAAATAAATAAAAAGTAATATAAATAAACTGATTATTGTGACTAAAAATTAACCTTGTATAATTTGAATATAAAAGTAACATTGTCTTAAATAACATCGCACTACTTAACATGATAAATTAACTGAGTTGGACATGCAATTTTTTGAGATAGTCTGTACATAATAATTTATTAAAACTGTAGAAGATGTCATTTTGTGTGTGTCTTGTGCGACTTTCACACAATGACTACTGTATGGATTTTCCTTCACTCCACTCCACTTCAAAAACACTACACGTTACCATTGCAACATATTTTCTATTCGGGTCGGGTCTACTAGTATAAAATAAATATATTACATGCTTGACGTCGATGATAATAGGTTTCACACCACTCTTGTGATGTAGCACGGGTTCGTTGACCTCATCTTCCGTAGGCACGCGACGCACTTATAACACTCGGACTAAAAATTTAATTCATATTTATTATTACATGAAAAATTTTAAAAACGAATTATAAATAGGATTCTTCTTTATATGAGGCCACCGGAAATTCCAAACGAATCTCGACAGCAAAGCTGTTTCTAAAAGGCGATTTTATCGAGTGTGTAAAAAATACCTCTGGTTGTATCGGCTTCAGCTACAATGAAGCAATTACACTACGTTTTACTGAGCACTCCTATAACTACTTGGCGGGGGAGAGCGCAGCGACCGTCAACAGCAACTGATGTTAAAACAATGTCAACTGAAAAGTAGGTATAATAACTTTTGTTTAACATAATTCTTAGCTGTTGTAATGACGTTACTGCGTCGACGAGTTACAGGAGAAAGTACTAAGGGCATGAAAACATACTTATCTACATTTTTGTTATAAAAATATATATTAGAGAGCAGTCGGTGCGTAACGGTTTAGTGCCTAGCAAAGCCTAGCTTTCATTATTCATGAATAGCTATAAATTCAAGGAATAGCTCAGCTATTCCTTGAATTTTTATTATATAACAATTTAGAGCAACTGAATTACAAAGAAGCTATGTGAGTGTAAAGGTTCGTCTACCTTTACCTATATCTGTATGCAAATGTTGGGATTATACTTACTTTTTTATTCAGGCTCGACTCCTGTACGTTGGGATTTGATTTTTCACTAACATATATAGCACGTGGAGGTAAACGCAATTACTTACAACACCAAACGAAATTTCCCTTACATAATAAATGTATTTTACATTAAAAATTTACCTCACCTGTGATATGATAGGAATGTGAAATATATTCTGCAAGGGGAAGCGCATGGAAATCTGGCTATTATAAATCAATTTAGTATTTTTAAGCACGAGTGTAAAAGTACTTACTCCAAATAATAAGCAATGCACTTGGCATTAATGTGAGTAAATAAAAATGGTGATACCAAAAACTTAACAGTTAAGAGATGAGAATGACAGTTTCGTCAAAAATGAATGGTATTGTTGTATTTATTATATCCTATTTCTGACATGATAAGCTAAAGAAGTATAACTTACGTATAACTAAGTTTTCAGTCACATAAGTATATTATGTACACAATATTATTCATATTTGGTTAGAGTTATGTCTATGCTGCTGCAGTAATTGAATCTCACTCTCACGATTAACGATTCAATTCAATTTTGTTTCCAGATACATTGTATTTTGCTGTATAAATAAAAAAATATATACTTTTGCATCAACATTATATGCTGGAATTTTTAGAACAGAAATATGATAAAATAATCTTATTTATATTTGTGTTCTCGGTATTGGCTTCTACGTGTGATATTACTCCTAATGAAGTCACAATCTGCGCTTGAAATTACTTCTACATACAAGGCAATCGTAATATAAAGCTTGTTTTTAATTGTATTTACTAACGCCATGGTACAGCGTCTACTTCTCAAATGATTGCTTAATGTATAATTACGTACAGTCGACCACCCGCCCGGCCTCTCAAGTTTTATTAACTTCATCTAAGTTCGCTCCGGGAGCTCCGCTACGTGATCTGAATACTAATATGAAGTTCGCATCTTATTAAACTTATTTATCTTATGTGCTAAATTTACATTTAATGGCAATAGGTTTGTGTTAACGTAATAATTTATGTTAAGGCTTACATCATAGCTGTAAGATATATCCTGTCATTCACATCTGTGTAGCACCTGTGGCATCCTAAACCAGATACAATTAACCAAGAAAACTACAAGTCAAGACTTTGTTCAACGGTATTAATATAGTACAAATATTATATTAGGTTATTTTATGAACAAGTTTGGAACGTATAAATTTTTATTACACAAGAAGCCAACGAGCCAGAGAGCTCGCTGTCCAGAAGGACAACGGATAATTCACTACATAAGCGTTGCAGGTATTATTTATATTATTCTCTCACAATGCATGCTAAACTCTTCAGCGGAGCAACCAGAAACAAATATACTTATTTTAAATAACTATGTGAAAATAAAAACTGAACTCAGATGGGGTGACCATAATATCGGTGCATTCTACGTTGTAATTTTTAATATGAGGCGAATATTAAACATTGTTTGACGGTGAATTGTGGTTCGTGCCTGTTTTGTCCATTAATATAAATGAGAGCATCGTTGACACGATGGACAAAGATTCATTTACTGTGATTAATAAGGGCGCGCTCTCGCTTATTTCACATTTGGATCGCAAAATATTAATTAGATTACTTTTTATGAGCAATTTTTTATATCATTTGAAAAATGATATTAAACTATTGAAATGTTACATTTTTTGACCTAACGATGAATTTTAGATTTATGTCTAACTCTTTTCATCACATTTAACCATTATAAAATGGAAATGTGACAATTTGTTTACATGTTTGCATCATTAAGCATTAGTGTCTGGTTAAATTAGAAGACAAATGGCTACACTCGAATAATCATAGCAGCTTTTTATATGCTCTACTTCAACGGTGTATCTACAATTATAATTATGACTAAGATGTTCAAATAATCTATTTGATTATCTAAATATCCTTGAAACTGTAAAATGAAAATTTTCTTTATGAAAGAACTGGACGCAACTTGTATAGCCGTTTAAAAAGTTTCAAGCGTAGCGTATCTCCTAACTTTTTCATTGTCTCGACTTTATGGCGAAACCTTCGGGCTCCTGTTAAGAAAACGTTAACTGTTATTGTTATTGTGATCGTCCGCGAGATTAGACCCGTTACAGCACAAGCTCAAGCGACATGATATAAAATGTCAAAATGATATAAAACAAACCTTTATTACAAGGTGATAAGGAAAAAAATAAATTTTCAACGTCATCACAACTTTACCTTTCTCACCAGACAATTCTCGTACAATTCCGTAGATAGGGTTATTAATGTGTGCCTAGAAGTCTGATCAATTGCCTATCGCATCCATCCCTGACGGGGATTGTCTCCTCACCTGATAATTGACTACCTAATACTCCGTCTTCTAAACATACTCTATCTAATCTTATTTTACTTGTATATTTGTTATTCCGAGTATGTCGAAACATTTGAGTGGTTATTTAATATCGACGCCTATTAAAACCAATATCCATGCAAAATGCAACACTCTAACAGAAGTACCCGTATAGTACCATAGCTGTCAATTACCATTTTACTCCCGTCGGTTACTGTTTTTCTCTTTGAGATACGGAACCATTAAATGATTATTTTAAAACAGATTTTTTTGACCTTACAAATACTTATATAACTAACTTATGGCAAAGAAATATTCGAAATGAGAAAACACCACTTAGCCTGAAATATAACTAGCTAAGAATAAAATAAGCTAGTCGTAAATTGGAGATATTATGGTCTTAAGTGCACTCGGGCTCCGCTACTTGTCGTTATTTTTACACTATTGCTAAGTGCATCCTACATTTAATTTGGGTTATAGTCATCTTTAGTCTTATAAGATTTATTGTTGTAGAGATTATTATATTCTAGAATATTATTATATATTGAAATAGATTTTAATAGTTTAATCTGTTCATTAGCTCCTTATATTATTTTCAATTATTTTTTATCAATATTCGTTTACTAGCTGAGCCCTCCGGTCTCATCCTCGTAAAAATTCATACAAATCCGTCAGAAATTGTATTGGAGACGCCGCATACGGTAGTGCCGATTACCAATGAGACAACCACACAGCTATCAGCGTTCTCTTTGTCCAGATGCCCGTGCATATTTAAAGTGGCATAGACTTTCCGTTACTTTGTTTCCCTGTTGTTTTATTTCTTAATTATTAGCCTTAGCCTTGCATTCGTTACAATGCATTCACCTCATAAATTTAAGCTAACGCGACAAACTTGTCTCTTTGGTTCTTTTAAATTATTTCACAGTAAAATATTATCCCGACTGACAGTTTAGCAAAATGAAATGAATGAAATTTCACTTACTTGTTGTTGTTGTTTGTTTTCTATGAAACCAGTGCCAAAATAACAAAAAATGCTTGCTGATATAGACGAAGGTAATTAATTAATTGTCAATTCAATTAGTTTTTTATTCTCATACAAATGACATAAATATTCAGATGAAGATTTTCATCTGGCCTTTTTAATATAATATGTAGGTATACTTCATAATCTCAACGGAGATGAAAGAGTGAAGTACTTCAATTTTAAAATTCATCGTATCAGATGGGTTAGGCTCAGGCAATATGTATGCAAATGTTCGTAGCACGTTCGTTGCGATCTGCTCATTTTCTTTTCAGCCTGTTTTGTTTTCAACTTTTTTGTATTGAATGTGGATTTTATTTTGTGTACTTCTGCCTTTTTTTATTGACGCAGGAGAATACATTTACGTATCCAGGAGCCCCTAGACCTACGTCGGACTGGACACTTCGTGCAATACCGACTAAGCCTTTGCGGGTGCCTTCAGCCAGTGTACTTGGAGGGTTCCGGATCTACAAACAATAGAACAGCCCCTACTATGTCGTAGGAACCGTGCAATGGGGTCAGGTTTCCATCCTGACCCGGAGGCATCTTCGGGGAGAAACCTATCCATATCCTAATATAATGCTATTAAGTATATTATTCTCTACTCATAAACCATCAAACCCGATAGCACAGCATTACTTGAAAGCCGGTATAACGTGAGCGAGTAATATAACTTCTCCATCAGTACAGCAAGAATTTTTTGTGAAGTTGAAAAACTGCAAACAAAAAACAGCAAAACTGATGTTTTACTGCGGGCTTTTGGGGGTTCTCTGTGGAAAACTACAAGATACTAGTATTAGAATTAGTGATAAGAACTAATACTAGCCCCATGCTAGTCATTTATCATCTGCTCGCCTATTTCACTATCCATGTATAAAGAAATGATTACTGCTAATTTATAAAAAGGTATGTTAATAAAATACTCTTTACGCCTAGCGAAACACCCAGCGAGTACATAAATATACAGAAAACGAAGGAGAGCAGGATGACGAACGATGTGTAATTTTATTAGATTTACTTCATCCGGCTTCCAAGACAAGGGAGAAGGTAATAAAGTTGTACAGGTGTACAGGTTTGTTGTGCGACAATATCCGGGACTATCTAATAAAGAAATTAACTCTGTATCTGAATTGGAGTTTATTGCTTGTACGAAAGCTTTACGCTTTAACAACGGGTATGTTCTATATATATGAAAACTAACTGTGCCCCACAATTTTATCCGAATGAAATATAATATCGGTTAATTAGTTTTTGAGTGAAAGAATAAAAAACTAACATACTTTTTGAAATTATAATATTAGTAAGAAACTCGTAGACATTACACAAAATTTGTCACGTTTTTAACATTCTTTTTTTCATATTATATTTTTTTTTATTTCGCCAAATTGGTATTTTTTATATATAGACAGTTAATCAAAAAATAAATAAAATGAACTACTGACTTGCGTTGTGGAGTTAATGTGCGATTTGCAGCTTTAGCAGTTCTTCAGTGCTAATTAAATAATATTTTTGAACGTTGGGACATGTGTAGGAAATAGTGCAGCAGCACTTCAGATAAATAACTACAGCTATTGTGTCATGGCCGACATGGCATGGCGGTGGCCCATTGAAGGGGAAAAGAAGACCGGCAATACTTCTGCATTATATTATCCTCATAATGCTGACGTGTGGTCCTGTGATGTCTATGGTCGTCTAAGAAAGGTAAAAGCTTTACCCATTGCATAACACCTCTCATTGGAGAAAACGTTTTCCTCTGTCGTAAACCAAGCAACATTCACAAACGCATTTATGCTTCCCTTTATCTCTCTTTCTTTTAATATTCATGAATATTTTGCTGCCCTTTCACCTCCGGATCTCATGATTTTAATAAAACAACCCTTCATACAACGTGTAATACGAAATAATGTAATCGACCCTTATTTATGCTACAGTATGTATATAATTAGGCAAGGTAGAAGGTGTTAGTAAATAGTTCAAGTATAACGCACCTGTTAGGAAATAGTGGCTGCACATTACAACAAAACAACTTTAACGGTTTTTATCGTGGTATAAACCACGATACCACGATACCACGATAATCATTTTCCTTGCCGCTTTTACTTGGGAGGGAAAATGGACTTTCTTCATACTCCGTACATTTTCTTCTCGTTGCGGGTCCTGTGACAGTTTTAGATTTTCCCTCGGTGTTCATGGTATCGAGTTATGTCATATCAAGACCTTTGACAGCGAACCTGGTGACTAACACTGACACCACTCGCTCCCACTCACACCACAGTGCAGCGGTGGGCAGCATCAATACTTATTATGTTTTTAAGATATCATTTTGTTATTTAATATTAATTCTATATCTCATGATAATGACTTATAACTTGTAACTAGTTGCGGTCCTGAGTTTCACCCGCGTACGTGTCGATCCCGTGGAAATATCAAAATGAAAAATTTCAGCTGATTCTCAGACCTAACCGATATACGCATAAAACTTCATGAGTAGCGGTCAAGCTGTATCGTAGGAGTAATGTAATTTACATCGTGACACGAGAATTTTATAAATATATTAATTATTACAGATATTAATTAGCGCTTCTTGTTCTCTAAGTGTACAGCATCCACAACATCGTTGATATACTAATTGGCGCGATAGCTAATGACGCTTGATATTCCGGTTACGCACAAACAGAGATATGAACAAAGGCTAATAGTGCTGTGACTGAATTAAGCTCATATAGTCGTTATCGACTGAAACTTACAGTTCAATCTATTTCATGAATATGTGCGATTGACACTGTCTGTACGTTACTATAATAGTTCATTTATGGTTTTCGGTTAATTGTAACTTACGCATACACTTATAGCACTTACGATTTAATTATTTTTATGGTATAGACGGGCAAACGAGTCGGAGCTTCATGACGACACCCATAAACATTCTTATAGATGTTATACAGATACACTGCCCTCCTTTCTCCTCCTACTTCCATGGGCCATTGGCTACTTACACACCACACGTAATGCGACAGCACAACTGCAGCTGTCACTTTCGCCGGTCTCGTGTAAGCGAGAGGTACCTCCCCGAACGTGTCGGCTTAATTCGGCTACATTCAAGCATGCAGCATGGCGCTACCTCTTACCAAAACTAGTTGCTGCATTGTTCGTAAACAATTACCTAAGTAAATAAGGCAAGTCTGTCCAAAGAGAACGTATATAAGAGGAGAAACTTCCATAGAAGCTTCAAATGTATGGACTGTTAGCCTCCAACTTAACCAACTAATTGTCATTTGAGAAATAAGACAGAGACAACTAGTATTAGTAGAAACAACTAATACTCTTTCTCAACTGCTTACGATTTTAAACAAAAGTCAAACTGTCGACATACGGGTCAGAGAGAACGTAAACGTAGTGATTACATTCTCTCTGAGTCTGTCCATGAACCCCTCTAAGTACTATTAGAGATCACTTACAATCTCATTGAAAAATGTATTATTTTATTAATCTGTTTGTTTACAAGTGAAAGAAAAAAGTCCCGCAATTTAACGATTTCGAGAATGGAGCAATTTGAATTTTGGTGTGCTATAGTTATAAAATACATATATCAAATAACATTTAAACTTAAATTACTTTGAAAGCTATTTATTCATCAAATTTTAATTCCTTACTGAATATAGTTGTACATCAACAGATTTATGATCCAAGTTTAATACTGACGTCTCGTGGGAAATCACTTGCTACTGGCCCTAATCAAAGATTAAGTTTGCGCATGTAGAATGTACGTTCTATTTAATACATAGCATTTGATTTATTACATGATCAAGTTGTTCCTAGTCGATATCTTGCACAACGCTTCAGAGATACCGACCATGAACAAGTTCACTGTTCTAATATTATTAACAACACATCACTGGCGAAGTAATATAATAGGAAATAATCATATTACGTAGCGTTGGTTATCAGACGACTTGATTTAAAAGGATAAGCAGTATGCTGAGTGAAACTAACGATAATGATGAAATCGATAAGAAGCATATTATTCAAGTTATAATTCGGTTTCGGCTATTGCTTCATAGCAGACCAATTGGACGGGTACTCTACCACCCAAAGTACCGGCCTATCCAAATGGAGTGGCATTTCTCGCGTACCGCGTGCCGCCGCGTGCGTGAAGCTACATCCGATACGACATAAGGATCTTCAAGAAAAGAGCATTCCTCTTCCTTAAAGGCCGGCAACGCATCTGCAAGACACCTAGTTTTGCGGATGTCTATGGGCGGCGGTAGTCACTAATCACCTGCTCGTTTGCCCCCTATTTTATAAAAAAAAAAGTTCTCGCAACTCATGCAACTTTTAAGAGACTTGGTGATCTTTGCTTTGGTGTGATTCGAGGTCTACGCACTTACACAACATGTAGATGGGAGTAGACATAAGGTAGCAAATGCCTTTAGATTATTTCTTTGCTGCTCTTATACAAAATAAAAGAAATGTTGCCTTTACTTCGTGAATCTGAAAAATCTTTTGACTTTGAGCTCATTACCATTAACCAACCTTTTGTATTCTCCATAAGCCATTTCTTTCTTTGTTCTTTACATTCGGGGGTGGAATTAGCGTTCATTGTAAATGAAAAATGGGATTACTGTAACGAAAGCTCAGTTACAGATCGAACAAAGACGAAGAAAATAGTATTTCATTGCTACTGATTGAACCAGTAAACAAACATACGTGAATAAGTTTTGTGTGGGAATTCTTTACACGTGGAATATCAAAACTATTATAGTATATTGTTGATTGATTGTCTTGTGATGTGTTTTACTATTTGGCGTAATTGACCTTATATCAAGTATTTTTTCTTTTTTTAAATAGTAAATGACAAATGAATAAGCAGATTTTATTATTATTATTTTTATCCCACTATGATGTAACAGCTTTTGATTATGATGGTCTATGATGGACGATAACAAACGCAACACTGAGCCTGTATTAGTGAACAGCTAAGCAAATGCCCCAGGGAAGGCTGCTACTCGCATTAATAGCCTGCTTCGATTTCGTATAGAACTAGTGGCAGTATTACGAAATATTATACATTAACTAAACCGGCACAAAGTAAAAATTGGCAAATCTGACATCATGTGATTGACGTGATGCCTGATGATCCAAGAAGAAGGCTACAAAATACTACTTGACTTCATCTTAATTAAAATGAAATATTAAATTACATATAATATGCCACAGATCAAAAAGAAAAATTAAAAGTAATTTCAATATAAATTTTTCGTTGCAATGAGAATTAATATTTTCAAATTAAGAGAACAAGGGAGTGTTGTGGACGCTTCAATTACGTTTGATGGATCGTGTAGTATATTCTCTGGGGAGTTAATTCAGCTGGCTCTGATTATGACGGGACTGAATGAAAGAAATCGAGCGTGAAGTACTCGGAAATAATAAGGAGACTGGAATGTAATACAGGAACTTCACTCACAGAGAAACAGCATTAAAATGATTTAAATTTTAAGCTAAACATGTTTCTTTTTCCATTTATTGAGATGAGAACCTAGAAAGTTTTAAGGAGATATATTTTTTACACATGCTGTTGACATACCTATGTCTAGTATGATACTTATTATTAAATAACATGCAAAAATAGTGGGACGATACAACCAATAGTTGATAATGGCTTACAATTTAGTAATTGAAAGAGAATTACCATTACTTTATCTGCAACCGTGCAAAGGCCGGCAACGCGTCTGCAAGACACCTAGTTTTGCGGTTGTCTACGGGCGGCGGTAGTCACTAACTACCCGCTCCTTTGCCCCTTATATCATTAAAAAAGTGATACGAAGAAATATCTACCCACCAGTATTCTAATAGGTACTGGTGGGTAGATATTTCTCTATAATTACATTCATTAGCCAGTCACCTGCTATCACAACCGTGTCTATCCTCTATATAAATGTGATAAAGATTTATAGGTGACATAAGGTCATAACAATAAACCTAGTCACATTCAGAAATTATTTTCTGTATAACTATAGTCCCAATTAGGTACAATTAATGTTTTGCCCCGTTTACAAATATTGTAAAATAAATAACAGGCGATAAACGACAGTCTGCGCCTTCTAATAACTACTGATACCCATGTTCTATAACATCCTCATAGGATTCGTAGATGCGTACCTATATCCATACTCTTTCTACCTTCAAGGGCCACCGGATATTAACACCTCGTATTACATGCGACGGCATATCTATCACTTGACGGAGGTTTAGCGTGAAGCAAGAATCTGCAGCTGTATTATGTTTAGTTCACAATTTTACGTATGTATAGACATTCCTTCACGTTGTGAGCCTGTGACATTAAATTGCTGCGTAGTTTGGAATTTCCTTCACGGCGCTTGAAATATTGCCATGGGCTTCAGGAATTTCATTCATGGCGAGAGAATGTCGATTGATTTATTATTTATTTTATCGTTTGGTGTTTTTGTAGTTGTTATGGTATTTACTGCATTAGCTAGATTTAAGCCACGTCAGTGTTAGTTACATTTACATTTGATATCGTAATGTGATGTAAAAGTAACAGCTGGTGTTACACCTTGACTGTGTCGCTTACAAAGAAACGGACAATATCTGATTGCACATTTTTACTGAATTCACCAATTTATTTATGTACCTAATAATTATAATAAAATCAAGCCATTTGTTACCTATTTAAAATACGCTATTTTTTATTCGAAATCATCTACTGGTTCTGCATGTTTTTTCTCATAAAGTGCAACATACTTTCTTCAAGTAGATCCGTTCCTTTAATATACGTAAAGTAGGTAATCAGCGTGCCCCCAGAAGATGCTGCCACCTTGTCATGGTTGGGGACTTACGCGCCTTTTGATCCTCAAGCATATTCCAGACTGGGCTACCCATACCGAACAGGCTTGGGGTGTGGGGCAAGACTAAGAGCAGCTCGATTCAGTCGCTAAAGTTGGATAACCCGCAGGGGTTTCATCGATATTACACTAGGTGTCGAGTCCGATATAGGTCTAGGGGTCATCCGGGCTCCTAAATATCGTATGTAAACGTACACCCCTGCATAAACAATAAAAAAGGCACTTAATAAACGTTAACTTAGCAATATCGATTTTCAATATTTTGATGATGGTAGCTTTCAGGCTTCTAAATAAATAAATTCTGCACCTAAGGCGACGCTGTTAAATTGTTATCGTATTATTTATGCCTTGACGTCCACGATCGTGTCGGACTATTTCGGCTCACTTTACCCGCGCTCATGTTTAAATAATTGCCAAATATGTGTTGACAAAATTTATGTTAACTTACTTCCATACAATCTAGTCTTGAAGTGTGGTTGTGATATGATGAAGATAGAGATGAATTCACTATACGAAGGCACGAACTGCGTGATGCGATACCTAAATATTTGTTTTACCGATTACCTACCGTCCATGCCAATGTTAACAACAAATCCCGAATGTTTCCCGTCAAAATTTGTGATGCTGTTTATACAACAAATTCGAAGAAAATATTTGTGGTACTAATGGTTTTATAAGACACAAAACGTAGTGATTAAACAACTCAAGTGATAAACTCAAAAAAATATAATTATGTTATCAGGATCTTCACTATAATGATAATTGTCCTGTGTAATTGTTTGTAATATGTTTCATTCGTAATGCTGTTAATTGTTGTAACAAATAAAAAAAGAAATAAAGAAATAGTAATAATGGACCTACACTTTCATTGTAAGGTAGCTTTTTTCTTTCGTTATACATACAGTGCAGTACATGTTGCCTTCCCTTCCCTTTCAATGAGTCACCGGAAACACATAAATGGCAGCAAACGATAGCTTCAGTCATTCATCGTCGCGCGTCTGCGCAGGAGAGGCAGCATCGGTCGAACGCCCAATTCCACTGAAATTCCGAAAATAAATACTTCTTATTAAAATCATGGCCTAAACTATGATTTTTTAAATTGAAATTTGACGGGATTAGTAAAGTAAGCGAGTTTTCCGTAAAATTACATTATGACAGTACGGATCATAAGTCTATAACTTGAACTAAATGCAAATATATTTTTTCGAGTTTCGTTTTAACCCTCGTTGATCAATTGTTCAGTTACAGCGAGTCCCCAAATACCACCACCCATCTAGGGTGCGAAAGTGTGAATAATATAGAAATCGTGCATATTATTCACACTTTTGCACCCATATAATTTAAGCACTATGTTTCAGAAAACGTAACAAAATATTAGTTTTTCTATTACAAACTTAAGGTAATAAATAAATCTTTATTTGCCAGAATAATTAATTATAAGTAGTTAGACTGTTGAAAGTATCAATACAATTCGTTGCTAATAATTATCATGAAAAAGTGTTAGTAATCCTTAAAATATTATTTAAATAAAAATAATTATTAAAAAATGTCATTGCTAATTGAATTCTTTAAGAGAAATATAAAAAGTAAAGACTAGCGGCACATCTAGCTCTCATTATACAAATGTGAAGTTTGAATGTACCTATAGTCACGTCTTGTCTTGATTGTGGATATATCGTGGAACTATTAAATCGGAATTCTTATTTTCGTATTATTATTACTTATATAGTAGAACAAAATTATGAAAAACCGTAGGTACAGATAAATTATATTTCAAAGCACCATTTAATAATGTCCAATTTAAAATTCCTCTTCATATCTTTGATTAAATATCGTGAAAACGATTCATCACACATTAAATAGTGTTATACAATTTTGGAAATAAAATGTGTATGAAATCATAAACATAAGACCTTGCATTTGTTTGATAAATAACCAAGACCGAGAAAATATTCTCATTTTTTATGGTCCAAATATGAGTGTCATTTATAAAAACGTAACACCTCATAATGTGAACAAAGGTTAATATTCCGTGGTGGGGCCTAACTTTATTGCAAACAATAATTCTCACACTTTTGGTCGGGATGTTTATAAAAGGATTTTGTACAGTTCTTCCGGTTTTTAATTTTATGTCATTGTGTTCGGAACGTAGGTATCGTCTAGAAAAAGAATGTGGAATTAATTGAGTTTAGTTACGTACTGTACTTATTTATTGAGTTATATGTATTAACTAGCCGTGCACCACGGTTTTCACCGCGTTTGATTTCTAGGAAATCCATATAAATTTCAACACCCCATTTCAGCCCAGTAGGGATTGAATTTCTTAAAATCCTTTCGTAGCGGATGCCTTACATAAGGACATACAAGGTAACATTTACTTGCATGCCATATTTCAGCCCGATCCATCCAGTGGTTTGGGCTGTACGTTGATAGATCACTATGCCAGTCAGTCACCTTTGAGTTTTTTATATAAAATATAGCTATGCTATAGCAAATTTCACTTTAAAACTATTCGGCACACGGGGGCATAAAAGCGAAAATATCCGAGTTACCTGTTGGATTTAAAGGCAAGTCTGATGTTTACTTCATAAAGTTAAATATCGTAGTGAAATTAATGAGAAGACCTAAGCGTTAAAAATTAGGACGTTGGTATCACTTTTGATTGTTCATTGACTGCTTGGTAATGGTTTATTCCGCTCACCTTAAATTATTTTTTAAGGAGTAACCTCTAGAAATAAAAACGCATTTGAATTTATTTACCTGTTTCTAAGCGTATTTTAATTTATAATCTTTAGCTGTTCTATGGACTAGGTTTAGAGTCTTAACTCAAAATTCTATATTTACTATCTATTGTAATCTCATCGTGAATATCGTTAACCGAATTCCAAGTATTGAGTATCGAAATTCTCATCTCAATGCACTTGGCACGAAATGAGAACCTCGTATCTCTCAGGAACATTACTAAGTTGCCGCAGATTACGTGAGCTCGATTGACGTACACCCCGAGTAAACAGACAAATTGAGATCATTAATTCATTAAGTACGTGCTACATTTACTGAAGATTAATTTAGCTACAGTGGATTCAGAACGGCTTAGTGAGCGTAAACATTAGAATAAGTATAAAATAGAAGAAGACCGCTATCATTTTACGCCGGTATTATGTAGGGTGCATACTTCTTATAATGTACTACATATTAACATTATAAATATGAATATGAGTTTGTTTGTCACGCTTTCACGCGAATACTACTCAACCGATCATGAAACTTTGTACACATAATATTCCTAGAGGTATTAGAAATGACATAGGATACTTTTATTAATTTTTTTAGAAGGGTAAAAATATTGTGGCAGGTATTGGAATTCTATAGCAGTTCAATATTAATCTAATTTCCATTCATAGGTATTTATTGAAGGGCTTCAACGCGAGCGATGGTTTGGATAAAAGCTAGTGTCTATTATAAAATCATAGTATCAGTTCATGGTCAAATCAAGTTTTTAAGGTTTTTAAGTTGTATTACTCGTACACGACACCTGCAGTTTGGATTCAGGAAACGCAATTTAGTGATAACAGTGTGCATTTCGGTAATATATTATGCACTTATTTATTATCTTTGTATTTCTATCAAACGTACGTAGTATAAATTAATTATCATTAGATTTCTGCGAGATGACTGACTCATTCGTTAGTTATTTCGTAACTCTCTGTATAATTTGAGTTAATTTTATGATGTGTTGATTTAGGCTACGAAGCGAAAACGTCAACATAACTGGGTCGATAAGACTAGAGTCACGTGCGCCAATTCATGAGGCTTACATGTGTACGATTAAACATTTTGATATTTCTTCATAGATATTTATTTTATTGAAACGAAGAGTTATTTTGTGTGATTTCAGTCGTAAAGTATGTCAAGTCATTTCTGTAATGGTATATTAAATGATATGATATGATTAAAAATAACAAACACGGAAAGAAAAATAAGTTAAGTCTGCCATTGTTGTTTTAACGTTAAATTGTCAATTTAACACCACAAAGACGATTCGCGGTGATTATGACTGGGAGAGTTCAACTAAAAATGCAAAATTATCCAGTTCCACAGTTTGTTAACATTTTCTTTCTATAACAAGGAATCTTTTTGTGGCTCCTTCTTTCAATAAAAAATAATAAAATGTGCTCTTAATTTATTATTATTACTAGCTATGCTATTCCCCTTGGTTTTACCCGCTTAAATGATGTCATAGGACTGCAGAGCCATCTGCCGAGCTAACTTGTGAATCTAAACCATTCTCAAATTTCCTTCAACACACACAAAAAAAAAAATTCGCCAAAATTTATCCAGTCGTTTAGGAGGAGTTCAGTGACAATAAAGTCGTAAATACAGGTTTGTTGTGCGACAATATACGGAGCGATGTAATAAAGAAATTAACTCTGAGTCTGAATAATTGGACTTTATTGCTTGTACGAAAGCTTTATTTATTTCAACAAGTTTCTTGATGAGCCAAAATTGTGTTTTGTGTTGTAATACAATACTAGGTGTTCCATGCGTACAATATATTTGTCAAGGGAACCAATTGTTTTTGATGATAATATATTACTGACAGGATGATAAGTATATTAATGTTATTCCAGAATATATTCTCTTTCTTTAATTCAAATTCGTTCAGTAAATAGGATGGGAACTGGTGGTAGTTTTCTTTTAGTTCTTTAATTATGAGATTGTAAAATCGTATGGTGATTAGAAATGTATATTTTTAGTACATACATACAAACTTTAATTCTTTTTTAAAAGACTTTTTTGTCAATGGATTTCTTCAATTTAGATATGACAACCGCATCGTACCCTATAAACAAATAAAATAATATTTTATAAAAACAACCATAATAAAAAGAATGTGAAAGATAAATATTAGATATTCGTATTATACAAACTTACGCATTGTTGTGCCATGAGCCGCAGATCCTGTCCGTGCTCAGAGCCGGTGGCTCGAAATGCTTTTTTGTGTCACCTATAAAACAACAGGCTTATCATTAAATGCATTGACAATGGCGTTGATATATTGAAATTAATAAAAATTAACTACCACTAAAAGGAACTCTCGTAGTAACTTTAGAGCCTGTTCAGACCAAACGTATTACGCGCGAGTCGACACGCGAGCGTTGCCGAGATAATAAATTATATCGAGTCCAGAATCCAGATGCGTCTACATAGGTGCAGTTGGTCAAATTAGTTGGTAGTTATGGTTAGATAAATTCAGTAGGCGCAATTATTACATATAATATTCGCTGAATTAGAACAGCCTCTTATTTTTCTTGCATTTCATATAATCCAGCTGTAGGGGACTTTTGGTCTGTAGTCATGTACATTGTATGTACAATGTACATGCTACAACTAAATGTTATGTAGGGCTGGCGCCTCTCATACGTTTCATCCAAAGGCACATAAAACTCTGCCACGAAATGTTATAGTTTATTACGTAATTGTTGTGATGATACCCCAAATATACGTATGTAATAATTTTTTTTTTATTGGTTTATATTACAACCTTTTACTTTCATTCGATTTTACTGCTAGAAAAAAATCATCTGATTAAATATTTTACTGATTTCAAATAAATATCATTATATTATTCTATACTGTCTATTTTTTTTTTAATATTATATTTTTTAAAGGTGGTGGATGTATAAATACTCGAAACAGAAGCAGCGGTAAAAAAATGTAATATACTGACTCATACTTGGAATCAAGTAACTTTTATTATTTGTATTTACAATTGCTTTAAATTTTATTCAAACAACGACTATTTTATGTTCAGTTGTGGGCTAAAAATAAATTCTAAATAATAAGAACAGGGTACAGTGGTGCGCAAAACAGATTTGAAGTTTTGAAGCGCGTCTGACGGAGTGAACTGTTTCTTTTGACGCTATCGAGAAAAGTTTAAAGAATTCTTTGACATGGGACTTTCAAAATATGCTCCCGGCACACACACATTATATGATAGTAATCATTTACGTAATTATTTATAAAATGTTTAGTATTAAAGTACAAGAAATTATACAATTGACAATGTTGATCTTAGTAATGTTCGTTTTTCTAAGATCATACTAAGATATATTGTAACGCTGTATTGCAGCTGAATTAGACAGCCAGGACTGATGTAGTTACTGATATACATTCAAACAACTATGTTATATATTTCTTAACCAATATTTATTTTCTTGCCGCTGGGCAAATTAATTTTTCACAATAAAAATGTATCGCTGCAATTTCAAAATATTCTACAGAAAGTATAACATTTTGATATCACTGAGCTGCAAAATAAATAAAAATACTTGCGAAGAAAAACGCGGAGCTGAAAAGTTTTCATTACAATTTATCTTCAAAAAGATCAGCGAAACTTCGAGATTGTTCCACAAGTCTGTACCAATAGGTAAGTTCATTGCGTTCGTCATTTATTTATTTTATCTACAACGTTTTTAATCTAGATGCCTTTATTGCGTTTATATGTTGGATTTTGCTTTTATGTTGGGAAAATATTAGAAAATGGATAGACTAGACGTCGAGAATTTCACATTCTCGAACATTAGCAATTTATTTTTACGAGGTGAATTTTATGTTTATTGCGCTGAACTGATTTTCATGGACACTGCGATTTTGTAATAAATAAATCATGAAACAACAAGTACTCGTACACGTTTTAGTTACGTTTACTAATAAAGATTAATAATATCTAATAAATTTACTTTCTATAAAATACTTACTTGTGTTTTCAGAACTGGCATGAATGGAGTGGGCATTCGGATTCCAATTCGGAGAGGGCGATTTGTTTTTTGATTATTTATATATATAAGTACAAAGTGCAAACAAAGGCAAAGGAAAATAAAGAGAAAAAGCTTATTAGTGTAACTAAAGATTGTAATTTGTTGCTTGTTTGTAACCTGATCGGCTTATAGTTGAGTTGTTAGGTACATCTAGCTCACATAATATCGATTTGAAGTAACCATACAGGATTGCACGAAGGAAGGCAATGCATCTGTGTTACCCCTATTAACATTTACAGATCCATGGTAAAGGCTAAAAGGCTCGTGACTGTTTCTTAGATAAAGTCCTAATATTTTTTTAATAATGACCAATTCGATAGATTTAATGTATGGATGCACAATTACATGCAGTAGTTGTTTGCTGTTCTCACTGACACACACCTTCCCGGTTCTCTGTATTTTCCTATCCTTCCGCTGAAAAGGTTTGGCTTCGAGGCTGTAAATAATGTAATTAAAACTTTCAATGTAAGAAAATTTTACCTCAAAATATCTCTAAAATACCGCTAAAAAGGATGGTATGGTACCGTCGGTACCGCATTTTTACTGGACAGAGCGGGGACACCGTTGTGCTGTGAGCTGCTTCCAAATAACAAAGAGTACATGCGATGATAATCCTCCAATTTGTTATTTTCATGATGTTTTCTTCATAAAATTTCGTATACCCATAGTATATTTCACAGTAGACAAACATTCTACCGCAAATCAAACTCCAGTCACTGAACACTCTCAAAACTATTAATTACTCGGTTTCCTAACTTCTGGAGCAGACCAACACAAACACTATCAGGTTTACGGGTGAAGTTCAATACGGAGTGAGTATTTAGGTACGATTGTTTGAAATCGTGATTAGCGAGCTAAGCTTATATTCGAATCATTAAGAAACACGGCTATTTTTAAAAGAGTTGTATCGTGTGTTTATAAAAACGATGTATTGGATGACCATGGATAAATTACTTCATTTTTTGAAATGTGTTGTTAAGGCATCTTCATAGCAATATTAACTAAATACAGCATTATACTTATATTATACTATAAGTGGTAATCATAGGTCATCACGTAGGTATACGACAAACTAGCGAACTGCTAACAAAAAGTAGATGAAATTATTCGTCTCCAAGGATATTAGCAATTGCAACATTAGTTTTGTTCTTCGTTTTAAATCTTTATACTTGAGAGAAAAGAATGGAAAATCAAAATGTACAACAAAATCTAATTATGAAATTCATTTTATATAATATAGCATCTTAATCATAGGTGAGATTAGTGTTTAATCTATATATATAAAACTCAAACGTGACATAGCCATCTATCAACGCACAGCCCAAACCACTGGACGGATTAAGCTGAA
>LUGF01022127.1:133850-149934 GCA_001625245.1 Calycopis cecrops | reverse complement strand
CAATCTGCAAAACCGTGAACCTTACGGATGTCAGTGGGCGTCAATAATCATAAACCTAACCTTATCGCTTATTTTAAACACTTATAATTTGCTTGCTTTATGATTGCTCAATTTATGATAACATATGCACGTAACATTGTGATAATTTCATTTTTGTATATAGCGGTGCCGAACTATCGATAGTTCCACTATCGATAGATCGGCACCGTTCCGTTCCGTCGTCCGTCCGTTCCAATGATAGTTCGGTTCCGTTCATAGTCCCACTATCGATAGTTGAACTCGAAAATAAGTTGCGATAGGACAATCGACAGTATTGATATCTTTGATAGTATCGATACTATCGATATCGATAGCATAAAATATGGCAATACTTTTGATGACCTATAATAGTATCGATAGCACAGCGATTATCAAAGTTAGATACTATCGATAGTATCGTAATATTACCTTCCATCAATATGATCAACATCACGTCATGTCAATATGATGACAATTACATGCTATTGATATTTTGGTGGGTCGATATATCGATGTTCTCACTATTATCACAGTAGATAGACTATCGATATTCTATCGATATGAGCCTATCAGGCGGCATCACTAATTACATGTGTACAGAACTAATAATATTTAATTAATAATGGAATTAATTAGCAAAATTCATGTTTGAATTAAACATAACAATATTTAATGAGCTTATTAACATGAATAGGAAATATATAATTATTAATACAAATAATAATTTATCCGGAACTCGTGGATGTACCAAAAGGTAACAAAATTAATGATATTTTATGTGTCTCATCGCATAAAACCACAGTGTACCTCACAAGTAACAATATAGTTTAAATAAGACCTAACAGACAGTGTCTTGTCATAATTGGAAAATATGTTGTCTTGGTGATGTGTAACTGTAATGCTATGTGGTCAAATTTGTCATATCGTCAATTTACCCTACAATAGTGAAATTTAACAGCTCATTCAACTAAAAAAAATTAGGTTTAATGAGCGGAACATGCCTTTTTCTACCCCATTCCCGTCACAACCTGTATGTATTACTGTAGTTAACTAGACTAATAATAATCAAGTTAGGTTGTTGATGTTATTCGTATGCCTCGCATGCCTTTGTTCCCTTCTACTAGGAGCCACGTTCTAGTAAATATGACAGGAAAGTGGCAGCAGAACAACATGTGTTTCTTTGTCATCTTAAGCCTGTGAGTTCGGCGCTACGAAATTATACCTTAAATAAAAATAGTAGGGCTCATTTCGGTATTATACGCAATAGTGCCTCTAATAATATTATTTTGGTATAGGTTTATTCATTTTGCAGAATGCTTTTATTATAATGTCTACTTGAGTTGTGTGTACGATAACTCTATTACAGCAAGTAAGGCAAGCCGCCCTCTACTAAAATTGGTGACTTTAACACTTTCGATGAGTATAGCCTATTTACGAATTAATCGACTTTTTTTAATACTGTCACCGGCGTAAAAATATGCGCGTAGTATAAAAATCAAGGTAGATATAAAATGTTTATTGTGTTCTCTGTAGCTAGCTACTACATCTATTAAATTTTAAGTCACTTAGCTTTCCTTATAATCTTTGAAGCGATAGATTATTTTAGGGGATATAATTTTGTCTGTATATTTTTCAAATTTAAGTGAAGCACATAATTTTTAGTTTAATGGAAGTTTCATAAAAATCGCCTTTAATTTTTTTGAAATAAGAAACAATATTATAAACCATGTATTCTATTTTAATGAATTGCTGTTAAGAATACTTTAACGCGATCGTTTTAAACGTCCGATAAACATCATAGTGATGAACGAAGTTCGAGTGAAGAGCAATTACTCGTTTTCACTTCAGCTCACGTAAAACGCGGCGCATTTTATCGATTTACATTGAATCTTGCTGCCGAGTGGTCTGTGCTCACGAATTTCTATTTTAAATGCCCTATTGTCAGGTCTAACAATGCTTGTGTAAAAACGAATTTATGGAAGTATGGATAGTTATAAGTAGGTATTGTATTGAGAAGCTTTTGATAATGTTCACAACGGAAAATCGGTATAGAGATTTTCTGCGAATAAAGTCCGTGTTAATTCCTGTTTTATGACAGTTAGAAATAGGAAAATTGTAATAAAACACTTTTTGTCTGAAAAGGGACCTGAAGCTGGGCGCTCCCATTATTTGGCTGAACATGCGGCACTAGGCCACGAGGTATAAAGGATAATAGTAATTTATTGGTATTATCTTTTACGTAACTGATATATTTGCAATGTACATATTTTATGCATTAAGCCCCTCTTAATATTATTTGTTATACCGTAGTGTTATTGAGCTACCGGCTACTCTCTGCCACTTTACGGCAGTATCATATTGCAACCAAGATGTATCTCCGCGGTAGTGTCAATCAGCTTAATTCAACTGAATTGCAGCATGGAATTATTACAATAAATCCTTCTAATATTATAAATGCGAGAGTTTTTATGTTTGTTTGTTTGTTGCTTGTTCACGCAAAAACTGCTGAAACTATTTTCATGAAATTTGGCATACACATAGAGGGTAACTTGGATTAACACATAGAAGATCCTGAAAAAATATGCCTATGGGATGCCATGGAACGATTTTCTGTGTGGGTGTCTTCTTCACTATCAGCCGGGAAGGCTGGGGAAGGTTTACGGGCCCCGAGGCGAACCTCATGCCCGGGCAAATGCTCGCGAGGGGAAACATCCCCTCGGTGGTGGGGAAACTGCCTGAGGCAGTCGGGGGGGGTATGGTGGGATAGAACTGATTACTAGCAGCTTAGCCCGAAGGCTAATAGTAGTCATAGACTACTGACTCAGTCTTGCGACTGAGGGTGTGGTGTGTGGTGAATGAGGTATGTTATGTGCTTGTGGGTGTGTGTGCTGTTGTAACCTTCGTCTTACAAGCCAGACTCGGTTTCCCTGTAATAACTGACTGGGCGGTGGTAAAATCGCGGGCTAAGAGCTCTCGCGGGTAAGCACGGCCGTCCGGAGGTCGCGCATGCAGGGGCGCGAAGCCATGCAGGTGAGCATGTGGTCCGTTGTCCGCCCTGTCAAACATGGCTGACGACAAACGGGCCACAAACTCACCCACCGACTCCACCCCCGTATCACGCGCGATTGTGCTATTCCGGACATACCGGCCGGCGCCCACGATTACTCTGAGGGCTATGTTTTGCTGCGCCTGCAACCGCTTTCTATGAGTAGGCGCGGCTAACGCGTACCACGCGGGGGCAGCATACGTGAGGCGCGTACGGATATATGTCTTGTAAATACCCAACTTGGTGCGTAACGGTAACCCGGATGACAACACCGGCCACAGCAGCGCACGGGAAGCTCTCGCCTGGTTGATCTGACGATCAACCTGCGAGCCCATACGCAGCGAGCGGTCGATGCTGCACCCGAGGTACATCACCGGGGATTTCCATGACACCTCCTGGCCCCTCAACGTTAACTGACCCGGCATGTTCCGTTTTCTGCTGACGAACAGAGAAGCCGTTTTCACCACGTTGACGGACATTCTCCATTTATCAAGCCACTCCGGCAGCCTATCAAGAAGTCGTTGCATGCGCGCGAGCGCGAGGTCTGGCTTGTATGAAGATGTAAAGTAGGCGCTGTCGTCGGCGAACAGCGCAAGCAGCACATCCTCCTCTCCCTCTCCCAAAAGATCACTGAGGGTGGGGATGTCGATGGTGTAAGCCG
The DNA here is from genome assembly GCA_001625245.1 of Calycopis cecrops. NCBI lineage: Eukaryota > Metazoa > Arthropoda > Insecta > Lepidoptera > Lycaenidae > Calycopis > Calycopis cecrops. Next base: position 146,209 of record LUGF01022127.1, on the reverse strand, counting down.
CGTACAGACATGGCGAGAGACAACTGCCTTGCGGGACTCCCGCGCTCACATCCCTCGGGGTCGAAAGTTGTTGCTCTACCGATACGCGAAATGTCCGGCCATGTAAAAAGGACGCTACTAGCTTTACTATCGCGTGTGGGACTCCGGCGTCCATCAACTTGTACAGGAGCCCGGGGTACCACACTCTGTCGAAGGCCTTCTCCATATCGAGAAAGACTCCGATGGTGTGTCGCCCCTTGTTCCACTCCGTGGCCAAGTGATGTAAAACCCGAGTCAATTGGAGCGTGGTCGAGTGACCGCCCCGGAAGCCGAATTGCTCATCCCTCATGGGAATATAGCTCTTCAACCGCCGGAGCAAAAGCCGCTCGAACAGCTTCGCGATGTGTGATAGTAGTGTGATCGACGATTTTCTATTTTCCGCGGGATCGAAATATGAACGTGTAACATAGGAGTACGCAGCGCAGCTAGTACTCCTATATTAGAAATAAAAAAAGAACAACAAACCAAAATATTTGTTGTTACGGCAACATGAAATACTGCAGTTACGTGATCCGCGTGGGCTGTCGAGCTCTCGGGAATTCCTGCTTCGCCTTTGTAAAGTATGATTAAACCTTTACTTATTGTTACACATTTGATATATACCTGATGAATTCTTAAGAAATCAATATAGAAGTGTGCCTATGTGTTGAAATTGATGTCAGGCACTTAGTTTTTTAACGTAAAATAAAATAAAAATACGACGTTAAACTCAATAAAATCTCTTTTTAGACAGAAACAAATTAACGGACTCTTACTGGAATTCGATAAAACTCCCAGGACAGGTGCTCCAATTTTGGGCGACAAATGTATCGTATTAATAATATGCTTTAGCTTTATTTAATTTTCGTGTCTTATTTAACGAAAAATAAGTTACCTTTCTTATTCTTCAACCCAAAAGCTTCACATATATTATGGATTATACTTTGAGTCAAAATAAAAGTTATTATTATATCTTTAATTTCGAATGATTTTTATAGGATAGACTTAATGCAAAAGAAAACGCGGGGCACAGCTGTTAGTAAGATATCAGCTGTCTCTCTGGCTGTTATTTTTTGCTAGTTATATTTAATGATCAGATTAGTACGTCTGATTTATTTTTATATAATTTAAGCGGGCAAACAAGGAGTTTTGAGCCAATGACTCTTGGATTACTCTCTAAGATGTTCTTTCTCCTTTACATATTTGTAAACATTAATGAAACTGTCAATATTTTATTTTTACCCGTTCAATTTAAGACTAGATTAATAATTAAATACAGAGCTGCCATTGTGATTTCTACACATCAGAATACACTGGCACAATATCAGATAGCCGTAACAGCCGCTATTTTTTGTGTACACCTGTTAATAAAACTTACATTTTATTTGACTTAATAATAAATACTCGTATTATTCGGCAATGGCTTGGACAAAAATCTCTCAAAAAACTTCTTATAGTATCCGATTTGTCTTCTTTCTCCGTATTTGTTTCTAAATATTTTATCAGGAAGACAAAATTGAATCTTATATTGGTTGTCCAATACTATTTTGGGCAAACTCTTTCAGATAATATTAATGTCTCATTAGGTTTATGTAAGTCTTGGTACTTTTTTCCAAAACGGGCTAAAAGAAGACAAGGCATATAACTTCTGGTCGTGAGATTGTAAATGAACATCTATAATTCAATTATTTATTTAAAATACGTGACTACTCGTTTGCGCTTATAATATAGACACCAGCTACGAAATGAATAGTTAATAAATTCACACCTACGTGGGCCACCGTATGTAATGAAAACGTCGCAAATTGACATGGATATGTAAAACCAGTAAGGTCTTATGAGAACATAGCTAACAGGATAGATAGAAAATTTTGTTCTACAGCTTTCGACCGAAATCGCTCCCATTCACAGTGACAGGTCTAAAGATAAATGTATACCTTACTGAGAGAAGAGATAAAGAGAGAGAGTGAAAATTTCATTGTTTGCACCCGAGTGTCAAAATATATTATTTTTCTTAAGGTGCCTTCAATTAATAAGAGCTTCTATTTAAATCATCATCTTCGATATCGTTGAATTTATTATGAGACCAGAATATCTAGCAGGAGTCAGAAATATTAACCCACATCAATGATGTCCAGATCAAATTCTACTCACGTACTTTAAGCACTAAAAGCGCATCGGAATGTGCTTTCGGTGCTACTGAAACAGCTAGAGCGCTAGAATTTCGTGATACATTTTGCTCTGGAGTAAAATTTGATGCCCAAAAATTTACGGATTTTCTAACCGATGGACTCGTTGTCAGATAAAAGCCCAAGAGTGCATTCAGATTCTGAACATTTTCTCAGGCATTTTAATATGACTTCTATGTTTCAAATGTTTTTAATTCTGGAGTTTTTTATTTTCATGGTGATTATCGACTTATCAATATTGTGTATGTGTATATCGCTGCGTACTCAAAAGTTAAATAATCTAAGCAACAGTACACTTATAGCTTTAATAGTACGTATAAGGGCCCAAACAAACAGTCGGAACCATTTGATGATTAAAGACTCACACAGACATTCACATATTTTATATAGATGCTCTTTCCACATCCCACATTCATAGGCGTAGCTACATACACACCGCACGAAACGCGACAGCACAGCTGTCACTTTACGCCGGTCTCGTGATGCTCCCAGTCGTGCGGCCCAATTCGGCTACATGCACACATGCAGCGTGGCATTACCTCTACAATAACACAAGAGCGCTTACAAACCCCGAGGTAAAACTTGCGTAATTAGTGTTTTAATCTAGGATTATAAATTATTCTATTTCAGGCGATGGCAAGAATAACGTTGTTGTTATAAATATGAGTAAGCCTCAGTACGGCTAAACAAAACATCACTGTGCGTAGGCGCGATTTAATTGTTCATCCATTGAAATTGTTTTACGCTTTTGGCTCTTAGAATATTATTCGCGTAAACATAAGAGATTAAAATAAGTATTATATATGGCCTTTTGAAATGCAATTGTGTTGTTGATTCGAAAATATAAAATGACGCATTTTACTGTGAGAAGCTCATAATCACATCATCATAAGTAATAATCACATCACCATACGTTCAATTTAAAATAATACTACTTAAAATATATTAAATGTACAAGGTGTCACTCGCATATTTTAGAGTAAGCTCGCTTGTACTCTAGGGGAAAAAATGCATGTTCATAATTATTAATGCGAAACTATGTTTGTTTGTTTCTTTATCCTTCTTTCACATCAAAACAGATCAACGGATCAATAAAAAAATTACTATGGAGGTATTTGAACATAGACAATCATCACACAGCATCCTATAGGAACATTTTTCGGGATAAAATTAAAAATCCTGTGTTAATGCAACTTACCCTCTGTGTGTGCTAAATTACATGAAAAACGATTCAGTAGTTTTTGCGTGAAGGAGTAACAAACAAATAAACAAACCTACAAACTTTCGCACTTATAATATTAGTAGGATTCTAAAATTTTCTGCTGGGTGTAAAGTATAACATGTATTACTTGTACACGACACCAGTGCTTGGTTTGATCGAATACATTCATGTCACACGCGCCCTGCGAGATCCGCCCGCAACTACATAGTACCGGACTAAAGCGATGTCAGCCAGTTTGAGCTGCAATTTACAAAGCGTTTTAGTAATAGATAATGCCACACTGCATAATATTATATACGAAAAATCATTAGCCTTCTCATTCTTCTTTCACAACTATTTTTTACTCCATATTAGATATTATGTCTCTTCACTGAATTTTGATGGCATGCAGTTCACTGTTTCACTTTTATAATTATTATATTATTATTTTGCCATTGTGTACCTTATTGACGAAGCATAAATAAAATATAACAAGTCACAACATAATATACAAAAGCTTAAGTATAAGCATAAGTATACAGGGTTAAATGTAATTAACGCAAGACTTCTTGCAGGCAGCATGTCTACATCAATACCAACAACATTTGTTCTACGACTTTTGAAAATTAACAGTTTTTTAAATTTTAATATTTCCATACAAAATTAATACATTGCCTCTGAACTATCATTTAGTCTGCGTGCGGCTAAGAAAATAGCGCGGGAAACGCGAGATAGGGGCTCCCGCGCGTCATTCTTACAAGATACAGAGTAATAAATAACAGAGGGTGCAAACATTTTTTGCTTTTATTTTTTTTTGTGCTATTTATCTAAATTCGTAAAAAGTCGTAGAACAAATGTTGTTGGTATTGATGTAAACATGCTGCCTGCAAGAAGTCTTGCGTTAATTACATTTAACCCTGTATGTGATTCTCAGGAATATTTTGAATCAGAAAATAAATACGGGAAGAAGCAAAACCAGACGCGACCAAACCGTGTTCTGTTCCTCGTTCACGTTGGATGCATCGCTGTTACATTGTAGCTTGTTCTAGGAATAACAAGGGAATAATGGAAGGGAGTGAATATAAATAAAACATGATTCTAGTGAACGTTAGTTCTTTATATCTTACAAAATATTCATGTTCACTTTTCTATTATTTCAGGATTAGGTTAGGTTAGGTTAGGTTAGGTTAGTAAGTAAAGTAATACTAATAGTTAGTAGTATAAAAGTAATACTAATACTTGGATCGTATAGCTTAGGCAGGCGATTTATCTGTATAACTATGAACCACGCGGATATCAATGGTCTTTAAAAGTCGCAAAATGACACCGATTTCTCATTTGTATGCGAGAAAAACTTAAAAGTTATTTAGATGAATTGTTAGGGGTACACGACTGTAGTCACTCACAGTAATATCACTGCCCGTTTAGACAATAAAGAAATCGAATAAGAATATATAAAACTAGCTGTACACCGCGGTTTCACTCGCATAAGTTTCGATCCCGTGGAAATATTCAGATATTATGTAGCCTATATGTTGACTCAACCTGTTAGTAATATTCATGAAAAATTAAAAAAAAATTGAGTTTAGCCCGGGATATACATACAGGGAACAGGCAAAAATTCCTAAAACTACATTTTTGGCTTCAATATCGATTGCAGATCACGCCCAATTTAGATTTCATACTCAATTTTTAATATTTGCACGCCTCGTTATAGGCAAACATTGTTCTCTTATTATTCATTACCACCTGAAGATATGTACATGTTTGAGCAAATAAATGATTTGATTTGATTTGATTCTTTTAAATAAATACTCATTGTACAGTTTTGATTTTCCTACGACTTTTTATATGTATAGATAATCAATTCAGTTTATCAAAAATTTGATACTAAAATATATAAAATTTACGCAGTTTTTCGAGATATTAAGACGAATCTACCGACGCTTTATCTTAAAAATCGATTGATATACTTTGGAAATATTCGGAATGAGAAAACACCAACGTCAAGAATAATAGAGCTCAGATTAAAATAAGGTATTCATAAATCGTAGATATGGTCTTAAGTGCACTCCACTTGGTAACTTTTACACTACCACTAAGTGCATCTTAATCTTAATTAAAATATAATCATCTTCGCTCTAATAAGGTGCACTTTTAAAGTAGACTAACTTCCAGGACAATTTCTCAGCGTTCGTTTGTATAATATATACATTTGAAATTTATTTGAACCTAGTATAGTAGTTACCTAGTATTCGTAGTTAGTTTACATATAAATAGCATGTCATAGGCTACGCTCTAAATTTCAATCAGATATCACGCTCAATTCTAATAACATTTTTAAAACTCTATTCCAAAATATTTAGCCATAACTTAATGCAGTATTCGTATGTGAGTTAGATATACTTCCCCAGTTGAGCCGACTGCTTTAGCTGATATGCAGCAATAACCTTCTATAAAAACAAGAACGACTTACGCTACAAAGTATGTTTATCATGTAGCATCTCAAAATAAAAAAAATCTAACTCAAAAAGGTAAAATAGAATATGAACTCATGAAATAGAATTTATAATTAAAATTGTAAGTGTATGTTGGCTCTACCCGTATAAAGTAAAGTAGTTGTGTAAAAGACGCGATGCTTCGCCGGGCCAAGACGGTAGAGTATATATATAGTAATAGAATATACTCAATATTCTATTAAACACTAACTGATCTGCCTAACATTGTCCTGTGTTAATAAGAGAATCAATTGTTCTCATGGTAACTCGGAAAGTTACGCAGCGATAATGTTAAAAACGTTACGTCATTCTGTTAAATTAAAGTATTTTTAAGGCATTCTAATAATTTCCGCAACGTATTTGAAACATATTCCGACTCAATTTTGACTGCTAGTCGAGCCTAAAACTCCAGGTTAGGTAAAAATAAATTTCAAATTAAATTGAATAACAAGGGATCAATTAAACAAGAACATACAAAGATTGTTGATAGTAATATCATAATATCTATAAATGAATTATAATAAATTTAATATAAATTATTAGGTACAAGGTTATATCGTCCTTAATTATATTTCTAAAGAAGTGTTGGGCAACTGTTGGTCAGGTGTAATAACAATCTCCTTACAGAAATTAATTCAGAATAAAATATCTGGAGAGTGGCAGGATTTTATTAGGCGTACCTATGTATTTAAGTGATAGTTAATAAAGTTTATGGATGGTTAGAGCTGTAGTTATATGAAAAATCACTAAACTTCTTCTTTCTTTCTTTCTTTCTTTCTAACCAACGCTTTATATTATACAAGCTGTGCCCCGCGGTTTCAACCGCGAAAACCATATAAACTTCAACACCCTATTTCACCCCCTTAGGGGTTGAATTTCTAAAAGTCCTTTCTTAGCGGATGCTTACGTCGTAACATCTACCTGGATGCCAAATTTCAGCTTGATCCGTGCAGTGGTTTGGACTGTGCGTCGATAGATAGCTATGTCACGTTTGAGTTTTATATATATATTGATTCTATTGTAATTAACAGAGAGAATTTACTGCATAAGCAGAATTTTAGATTAACTTGGCGCACCAAGAAAACTGTTAAGAAAATCCCGCTAAGGAAAAAAAACAAGTTCGCAATTTAAAAAATTCATGGCCACACAACACGCCGTAAGTGCTCACGTCGTTAGAGACACGTTGATTACACACGTGGCTGATATTTACACTCGGACTGCCAAAGGTTTTGGATGTACTCAGTGCCAAATAATATTTATTTCTTATTCATATTGAGTCACCTTGAGTGCCAGTTGTTTGACATATGTACTAGCTGGGCAAGCCGCAGCGTTAGTAACATGAGTGTTTTCACTTTTGTTAGACTTGTATATATCACATACACCATGTGTCTTAGAAATACATGTAGGAACTTGCGGTAAGAAATTAGTTAGAGCCGTACTGAGCTGCAGCGGAATTGCGCTGACACAAAATGGGAGGTACCTCTTGCTCATATGATACCGCCGTACACTGATAGCTATGTAGTTGCACTTCATATGGTTTGTGAGAAGCCGGTGGCCATTGGAAGAGACGAGGGAAGGAGAACAACGCATCTCCGCAGCAATAATGCGGAAGTCCTCGGACATCGGTAATCTACTATTAATTAAAATAAAGTATACAGTCTATAAACTCCTCAAACAGACCTTTAATTTAAAAAAATGTTCTATTTCAATTTCAAAATATTCTACAGAAAGCATAAGATTTTGATATCATTGAGTTACAAAATAAATAAAAATGCTGGTGAAGAAAAACGCGCAGCTCAAAAGTTTTCGTTACGATTTATCTTCAAAAAGATCAGTGAAACTTCGAGATTGTTCCACAAGTCTGTACCAATAGGTAAGTTCATTGCGTTCGTCATTTATTTATCTGCAACGTTTTCAATCTAGATGTATTTATTGCGTTTATATATCGGATTTTGCTTTTATGTTCGGAAAATATCAGAAAATGGACAGACATCGAGAATTTCACATTTTCGAACGTTAACAATTTATATTTACGAAGTGAATTTTATGTTTATGGCGCGGAACTGATTGTTACTGACTGTGATGATGAATATAGATAGTAAAACTGAGATTCTATAGTAAAATAAATAAATAGTTCAGTAAGGGGTAGTGCCAAATTGCATGCTAGCCGAATTGGACCGCCACGACCGGGGAGGTACCTCTCGCTTACATGAAGCCGAGAGGAGCAAGCAGGGCAGAGCATCTGTATAGCCTCTATGCGGATGTCGATGGACGTAGGTAGTCATGAAAATTCTCCGACCGCTCGTTTGCCTCATACCATAATTTTTTTTTAACAAAAAGTACTAGTAAGCGTTTCAGATTAATTAAAATAATGACAGATTTTGGTCTGCCTTCAGCTCCATATTATTATTATATTACACTAGCTGCGCCCTGCGGTTATACCTACCCGCGCAAATTTCGATCCCGTGGAATATTATCCCACGGCATCACAAGGGAACATTTTTTCGAGATATAAACTATTCTGTGTTAATGTTACTCTCTATGTGTGTGCACAATTATATGAAAATCGCTTCAGTAGTTTTTGCGTGAAAAAGTAACAAACAAACATACAAACTGTCGCATTTATAATATTAATAGGATTACTCTATAGACGCATCACATGTCGGGTACAGCAAGTAATTATAATACTAGAGCCGCGCTCGTCGTGTAAACGTCGACACAATGAAGCGATTAAGTTCACAGCAGCTCGTCTCCTGAAGTATACAAGAGTTTAATGACACAATAATATGTTAAATGGATTCACTTAAGATTATATACAGAGCAAGTCGTGCGCATTCGTCTTGTTAATAATTTACATGAAAAGGTCTTTGATGAGATTATTATTATACGATATAGAGAATGTATTATCATACGAATGATTGAGGATTATATTATTAGCTGTCTTTAAAAATCTTTCGTAAAAGCATAATAAGTCGAACACGAGTGAAAGCTTGACGTATCTGTCTAGACAGACACAAGATTGGCTTTGTTAAATAAAAATTCGTTTCTCGAGGGAACAGTCTGTCGGAATAAATATATTCCTATTCATTTGAATATTAAAAGTAATTTTCATTGTGTCGTAAAATGTCTCAAAAATAATCACGTGACTACATCTTTTCTAATTTAGCGAAGCCGCAGAAAGTTAAATATTTCTAGGAGTCAATAATTCCTGGCGGTTTCAACTTACTTCAAGACTAAAGTCTGTAAATGTTACATATGACTAACGATTCACATAGCATTTCTCATTAAAGAAAGAAAGAAAGAAAACTTCATTTCTCATTGTACAAAATTAATAAAAAATCATCCGCATGAACGGCGGCACAACTTGCTCTCATGATACCTCCACAAAGTGCTGTGTCTGCTGTAGCATTTTGTAAGGCTTGTGAGTTTCTCTGACCTATTAGAGAATAGTAGCGTAAATAGTCTGCGTATCAAGCAGATATTTGTAGGCGCCGTGTGTCACTATAAGGCTTCAAAGCTCCTTGAACTCATAGCCTCGGATGTCCAGACAGGCTGTATCTCTCGTGCCGCCTTAATCTGGACCAGCTATATTTCATTCTCCATTCAATCTTTCTATAAAAAATAATTTTCCTCGTGCAATGCAAATATCCTATTTGGTATAATATTTGGACCACTGAGTTAGTTCTGGAAAAATAGGAACATTTTACAACTTGTAAAACTCTATTTGTCTGTTGAACGCCGATCCGCAAAGTTTTTCTCTACATCTCGTGATGTCTGCCAACTTCGTCAGTGCAAATCTTACAATATGTCTTGCTTCAAATTTTTACATAAGCTATGGACATTAGGTTTATATATTAGTGAAGGTACTGTGTCTATTTATTCATGTTGTTCTAATAAAAATATTTGCCAGCATCTAATTCTTGGTTTAAAAAAAAGGTTTTAAAGATGATATTAATTTAATAAAATATTTATAATATAATGTTTGCCATTGTCAAACAAGAGGGTAAGATAAGGTTTTACTAAGATGTTAAACATTTATTAAAAAATTCAACATATTGGGTACTTCTTAGAAATCGGGTATTAAGAAGATTGTTGCGTCACAAAAGTATGTTACTAATCCGTCAAACTCAAAAGACTGTCTAGTATTGGAAAATTTAGGAGCCGCTGGCTTATGCAGGCAAACGTTTTGGTATATTTAATAATACTTCATAATAATGTGTTTTATTTTTATTTTATTGTTATGTGTTATTATAATATGGTATCAAAAACGTCTTACGCCACTGAACCAGGATGTTCTATTCAGTCACATTATATATTATGTCCTCTGTACAAACATCCTAAATCTATAACGTTAGTGAAAATCACATGACATTATTAATTTTTAATAACAGATGAGAACAAACAGCCAATAAAGGCCATATCAAACTACTGACGCCCAATGATATCCAAAATTTAGATGTAATGTCATCCCCATCTTTCCGAAACCATTGGTTCACCGAATACTCATATCACATCACCTGTAAGGCGGTTACATAATGTGAGCTCATAGTGCTCATAGTTTATGCCGCATGCAGTATGACGATTTTTCTTTTTTATTGAAATAATGTCCATTTTACTTAGTTTTTCTTGAAATATTTAGTTTTAGGTTATCTACGTTTGCAGAAACTGCGATGGTAGTCACTACATGATAGTGACTACCATCGCAGTTTCTGGTCTTCTTATAGGTTATTTTTCTCTTGATATTAAAAATGTGATTGTTGTAACATACAATATATTATTTGTTATTGGTCGATGATGATGGATTTTTTTTTAAATATTTGGTAGAGACAGATTAAAATCTCTATTAATATGTAAATACTTATTAATTAGAAAAACAAAAATTATGGTTTCCTTTGCATAGACTTTATGCAGGTCTATAAAAAGATTCATTTAATCGGATAAAGTGTAATTAAAAACTAAAGAAATCCTTATCTTATCTAATGGAATCCTCACAGTGCAGCTTGTGGAAAGATTAATTAAATAAAGTACTGATTTGTGTGTTGAAGTAACGAGAGGAAGATTTACTGCACAAAAATCTGTGTTCAATGTTCTTTAGGAACACGATAAGTTAGGATGGGATGGGAACGTCCAGTAGAAGCAAGGGGGTAGAAATAAAAGTAAATGGATAAACGAGCAGCTTTTGAAACCTACTGACGTCCATATACATCTGCATAGTTGTTTTACAGACCCATTGACCACCATCCATCCCCATAGGTGCAAACCACAATTATTACATTTTTTTTTAGTAATTTTGGTTTGCACCCTATAGTTCTTTAGATGTCTACCGACTAAAGAAAAATGGCAGAATCTTATCTAAACAAATTCGGAGCGTCTAAATATTACTAAATCAATTTTGTTCAATGTCAACACAAACAACAAAAAACAACAAATCTGAATTTTTACACAGTATTACTAAGACAATGGAAAGCTGAAAAAATTAAATACAAATGTGTTTTATTATATTGGCCATTTTTCAAGTGATAATGTTGCCTTGTATTAAAATTCCTTCTTTCAAATTAAAGATTTTGCAAAAATTTGCTAAAATATTATAATTATAAGTAATAAAGGTCACAGTATAGTATAGTTGTCAAATCTCACCTACATCCAAAACGTGCACAAAGCAGAATTTCCGCCAAGTTTGTTTGCTCCACATGCCTTTACATTATATCGACGGCAGAAAGCGAAAACGTCGTAGTCCACAAAAACGAAATTGTTCACCAGAGCAGAAAAACTTTTACACTTTTACAAAAAAAATCATAACTTGCCGATTTATTAACCGACAGTTACAATATTTGGAGACAAGGCTTGTTATTTTTAGCGGAACATTCTGTGAACTCTCAAAGCGCTTTAAAATAGTTTTGTGCAAATATTTTGTTGACTACGACATTTTGAATATTTTTTACGGGCTGTTAAAACGTCGTGATTGCAATGATCACTTGTATGCGACCGGGTGATACACTATATTTTAAAGAAAGCGAAAATGTAGTGACCGACATTACTCAAACCAGAGTCGTCCAATAGTTTGCTGTTATTACCATGATTAATAAAATGTATACTCCTAGTTATGCTGTAAACGAAAAGACTTACAGTGTTTGGGTATGATCGATTGTATTAAACGTAAAGTCGTTCAAATTTAGCAGAATTTTAGAATGTAATGTCAGTACAAATTATAAAACACAATTACTACTTAAAATGTTTATTACATAAAATCACAGTCATCATAGGAACAATATAGGTAAGCACGGGATCTAAAGTTAACTAGAATGTAATAATTAGGAAAAAGACCCGTAAACATCGAATTCCACGCTATTATTGTAACAAAAAATTTTGATTATTTTTTTACATTAGAGAATGTTCAAAAATTTTTGTGAAATAGTCTTTTTTTTTTTATAGCATAGGAGGCAAATGAGCAGT
>LUGF01022127.1:120540-133478 GCA_001625245.1 Calycopis cecrops | reverse complement strand
AAACACGATTGATAATTTATTTTACGTAGATTGATTGGTTGTCAAAATGACGTTATACGTTGGAAATGTTTCCTAACAAATGTATGTAAATCATAGACTTAATAAAAAGTAAGTCCACGATGTAAATGTGGTGAACTAAAGAATACGTTATTTAGAAACCCATTAAATAGTATTAATAAACTCTGCAACTCATAACACAATCCGCTGAAATGGCGTAAATGAGTTTGGCATAAAATCACGGGCAGCGAAAACGCTGTAGTCCGCACTAGAGATGGGCGCGATATAAAATCACGAGCAGCGAAAATGATGTAATCCGCATTAGAGTCGAATTTATAGACGTCGTCATGAACATACATCGTTATTTAGGGAAAATGAATTGTTGTTAACAACATGTCCTAAAAAAATACCGTTTTTTCTGTAACTTACAGCAATTTTTGATTTCCGACTTTTCATGTGAGCCTATATTTTTTAATTTAAATTTTATTTATTATTTAACGTAGAATTACGAGACCGAGACCATTCGACGTAGTTTTTTTTTTTAAATCGAACCATGTAATAAAATTTTTTTTGTAAACTTGTGGACCACGACGTTTTCGCTTTCCGCCGTCGATATCTTGTAGCGGCCATGTTCTAGTAAATATGACAAGGAAGTGACAACAGAGATATAAATTCAGTAGAGCACGTATTCCTTTGTCATCTTAAGTTCCAGCCAGTATGTTCTGCGCATAGAGATTAGACCATAAACAAACTGAATTGGGTTTATTTCAGTTTGCTCATTTAAATACATAGAATAATTAATTATTTTGCAGAATACTTTTGTTATAAAATCTTGAGACTGCTTGAGAAGAGTTAAAATAATTGATAGTAACGAACAATGACCGAGGAGTAATTACTCGTTTTCACTTGTCAGCTTTCCATCAGAGCACATTTCATCAACTCACATTGATGCTTGCTTGTTGTGCTTTAAAATATCACATTAAACTGCTAATAGAAAGGCCATATTATTAGAATTAAAAACGCTGCAAATTTTTTATATAGATTAGATGTAAACGAGCAGTCATATCGTTCTGTTGATTACCAACGTCCATAAACATCCACAAACAGCACAGCCATCACTTCTTCCATCAAAGACGTAGACTTAGTATAATCAATTTTTAATATCCAAAATCACAAGATACTTTGATAATATAAAATGTTCTTTTTCGTTTTTTTTATGTTCTTAGGATTCGTTTCAGTCTTCACCCCTGCAATGCTGTAGAATGTACACATCCGGAAAATTAATTAAAACCAATATTTTATATCTTGAAACCATTCATTAGAGATAGTTAATAAAATGGGCGTTCATTAAAGAAAACTCTACAACTCTTAGTTTTCAGCTTTCAGTTATCATCTTTTGAGCACGTTGCTGAAATTAATTAGAAGATAAATGACCGGAGTTCCTGACTGTAGTCGTTTATAGAATTGTTACGTCATGTTGCCCCCCTCCCCAACGGTTTCTCGGGTATATCGGGTATACATGTATGCATGCATATTACATGTATATGTATATAGAGGGAGGTACCTCTCGCTTACACAAGACTAGCGTAAAGTAGCAACTGAGCTGTCGCATTTTCTGCGGTGTTTAAGTAGGCGGTGGCCCTTGGAGGTGGGGAAGAAAGGAGGGCAGCGCATCTGCATTACCGTAAAAAAACCTTTTTTACATTAAAATTTTTGATACATCTAAAATATTTAAAAATACGACCGATACATAATATTATGAATGTTTCCAACACTGCTCAGCATTTTTATTTTATACAAATGTTTATAATAAATAAGGTTTACTTCAATAGTCAGGCATTTAACGTACAGACAAGTAAAGCTTGGGAGCACACAGCCAGTTTCAGACAAATAAATGGAACAAGTTGTGTGAAGAAGGGCCACAGCACGCACGAGACTTAGACGCGGCGACCGGCGACTTTGCGACTGCATCCATGCAGTCGCTCAATTTAGCGACTCTCGGCGACTGGTCACAGTAGAGTCGTACGACAGTATCGCGATCTCGCGACTGCATTTAGACATTAATTGACATACTTACATTAGCGTCTAAGTCGCCGCGTCTGGCGTCTTGAAGTGTGCACTCCCCGCGTTTCGTCGCTGCATTCAGCTTCTAAAAAGCGACTAAATCGCCGGTCCTCGCATCTAAAAGTTTCGTGTGTGCTGGCGCCTTAAACTGCATGAAGTATTTGGAAGACGCGCCATCTTAACATTGAAAGTTTGTTCCTTATGAGTTCTGGAAATTTTAATGGGATTTCCCGCTTGACATATTTAAAGTTTTAACTTGTAAATATTTCACATCCCGTGTTTAAGTATTTTTATATAATAGTATGATAGAATTGAATAGAAAATTGTTTATTTAGTACCCACAATAGATAGACAATAAATGGATAAATGTACAGAATCTTGTTAAGAGAAAAAGAAGAAGAAAAAAATATACCAACTAACTTAAGTATATAATACATAATATACCTAAGTGTAATAAAGAAATACCACTTGGCATACATCGGAGAATTTGAGTTCTTCGATACCGACTTTTAGTGGCATCCGAAGATGAAGACGGAAGACAGTGACGAGTTTAAATACTTTATATACGTTCTACTAGGGTCCATTCAATTATAGCTAGTTTGAGACTGATGATGATATCCGTTTCGCATGAGTAATATCACATAATATAAAGAATAAGATATGTATATATCTCCCAAGCTGCCGATGTTGACCATAAAGTTCCAATCAGTTGAGCTGCTCTAAGTCTGGCCTCTTCCCTTAAGCGTGTCCGGTATGGGTAGCTCTGCTGGCATAGCCTTGGATGGGGGATTCGCATATCTCACAGAGGCATTCTATATCCTAATTATAGTGCCACAAACTTATCTGACCCGGTGACTGTTTATGACAGCAGCGCTCAAGTCTAATAAAGGTTTGCCATTAAAACAAAAATTCCGATTTTTAGACTAAAAATAATGTGTGCTGCAGGGACTAATTAAAAATATGCCATTACAACACTAAATATATGACAACAAATATTTTAATAGTTAATTAGAAATAATAAATTTGAAATAAAAGAGTGACCCTGATGATCAGTGATCTACTAAATATTATAAAGCAGCAAACATAAAACCCCAGGCGACAGATTGAAAACGCTTAACTTTATCGACAGGTGAACGTTTCCTATATTCATTGCTCTTTTTTGACCTTTTGCAATTGTTTCAAGCGACCTCACTTTACATTTCTCTAAACAATCGCCTGATATTTCTTTAGCGTTAAACATTTGTGACACGTAAAGCGAAATACCGTGTACCGTGACGGGAATAATATATCCCTCAATTTTATACCCCCCTCCTTAATGGAAACACATTACTTTGAGCCTTTTATCTGATGTGATGTAATGAGACAATATGTATCTTCATTTATCAATCAATATTCAATTATCCATAATGATCACCAATAAATTGTATTATACCTGTGATTTATTTTATGCTTAATAAAATTTAGGACTATGTGAAAATGTTAATGTTAATAATATGTATTAATCGTGTTAGATCAGCTTGTGAAATAATTCTAATGAATCTTGCTAACACAATAATTATAGTTTGATTGCCACGATTCTCTTGTATTTCATTTGTCATGTAGTTTGATAATTAGCACATTGAGGCTTAAAATGTTAAATCCAAATAGTTAATTTAGCCGGTGTCGAATAATTTATTGATGTTGTCAATCGCACTAAACTTAAAAAATCACAGACTAACTGGCTTCTAGCTACCCGAGTGTAACAAGTGTTTTTAGTGTTGGGTAGTGGACTTTGCTATCATCAGTCCATCAGTCCAAGGTCCAACCATAGTGTGTTCGCTTTTGCCATTTACAAAAAAAAAAATAAAAGCGACAGGCGTCAAACGTCAATCGCGAGATCGGTCTTTTGACTAAATATGGCGACCGCAATGGATCTTTTTCTGTTACTTTTTCCCAAGGAGCCTGGAGGCATCACTTAAGATGAATAATATAAATTAATATAAATATTTTAAACTACCAAAAATAGCAGTTGACCATATGTTTTAAGGGTATGTATGCTTATATATTCCTCACTCTCATTTTGATGAGCACGTGTTCCTTTTTTTAAATCTTTTGTTAATGCTTGTACTAGTTAATTGTTGAAACTATTGTTGTATAAGTATAATTCTATTAGCATCATAGCAATTATTATTATTACATTCTTTTTGATTCCGTTTTACATCACACTTTGAAATCCTTGTCATTGTGAATTACATATTCTTGTCAACTTTTGTAAATTGTAATATAAGTAACTGTAGATATTACCTAGGGTTAAATATTTTAATTCAATTTTGGAATGTATGCCGCCATGTGGTGGATTAGTGAGATAACCTTATTTATTCTTTCCAGAGGTTCTCGCTCCTTTTTTAATTTGGGCTTAAAACCCTAAAGAAATCTATATATATAATATATATAATATATAAACCAAAATTACCTATGAAGAGGAATAAGTAACTCATTTAACATAACAGCGGTGAATGGACTCTGGGACTGGTCTCCGCTTGTAAACTAATACCCAGTAACGGGGTTGGATTCATTTCCATGTAATTAACCTACAAAACTGCATCATTCTGGACCCAGCAACTTCTGACCTGCTCGTGGGGAGTTAATCACATCAGCTGAGTTGAATACTTTTGTATTTCATATCTGTATTTAGACTTATTTCATATGCAACCATTTGTAGTTTCTGGATAATTTTGTCATTGATATACAGGCACATTTATTTGCAAGCCCAGATTGATATCCACACCTTAAAAACTATATATGCCGTGTGTATTATGTTGTTAAGTGGGAACTTTATATTTATTTTTTTATTTCGGATGTTAAAATAGTGTAACAAATTAATTTGGAGTAGGTATCTTCTCGGATAATATATGGTCAAGCTAATCTTGAATTTTATTTACTTTCCCAAATTAACCTTAATTACTCTAACTTTAATATTATAAATTAGTTCTCTCTTATGTTTCTTAAATATATATATATTAAATAAACCATAAACGCGACACGAGTCTTGGTAGATGGCCAAGAAATCGGACCGGCAGCGTTCAATATCGTAATTAACAATATTCAGCGTTTCCTATGTGACTAGACACAGGAATTGAACCTATGACTAAAGGCTAAGATTTATTGTTAGCTTACATTTCAATTACGTCGTAAACGAGTGTCTAACACGTTACGCTAGATTATTCGATTGCGACGTTCTAGCACATCTTGAATGGTTATCACGTATTATAAATGTATTTCTGATAACCAAAATCTTAAATATATAGAATTTATTAACTTGTCCGCATTAACCGTTGTCTAGTACAGTCAGTAACATAAGCCCTTACAGTACCTACTTACCGCAGGGCTAAGCTAATGTGGTGTGATAACTCCACAGATTATTATTATTATTACGTCTAGTCTAAGTTAGAATTATTTAAATTCAGACCGAAATGTTCATGGACATTTAAGCTAGTCTATAATAATTATTATTACAAATAAACTATTTTCATCTTTTATGGACTATTAAATATATAGATTGTGGATGCGCTCCTTTTCCTTTTCCTATTCATAAACAATACTTTTATTTCTTTTTGACGCAGGACACGCATGGCCCCCTGATTTATATCGGACTCGGCAATTGCGGATGTAATACCGAATAAAGCCTCCGGGTGCCTTCAGCTGCTATCATTGAATGATCCTGGATCCGCAGACAACGGGATCCCTCCAGCGTCAGGTATTGCCCTTATAAGGGACTAATCGCTTCCTGGGCTGAGGGCTCTCCTTTCGCTCTTATTTAACTGATAAGATTTGGATTGAAAAACAAATAACACGTACTTCTCCTGGACAGTGCTTGTCTTTAAACAATTGTGACTAGGTACTTATATAAATAAATTGACGTCAGCAATATCGCAACTTTTCCCTTTTAAACTCTTTTTTTCATTAAATAATTTAATGAATAAAGTTATGAGATAATTAGGCTGTTCTACCAAGTTCAGACTCTTTTTAACGGCAATTTTGGCTGCTTATATAGAACAGGTCCCCAAATCCCTTCAATAAAATAAGACATTATATTTTATTTTATTTTATATACCCTTCCAATATAGAGTATATTATAAAGAGATCAATTTGAAAAAGTTAAATTTTTTCTCTATTCTTTTCGAATTTAATAACGTTATTTTATTACATTATAACTCGATTAAGGCACTATTTTGTATAATTTAAAAAATAAAATTATACCACTAACTATTGTAGTGCCTATTGGTATGACAAGGGAGGTACCTCTAGCTCATATAATGACTCTCCAAAGTAATAGAAAGTTATTTTAAGCGGTTTGTGTTTCCGTTTCCGCCATTAGAGATGACGGTGGACATTCCATATTCTATGCTGAGGACAATGGGTATCGGTAATCATTGTAAAATTTGGTCTTTGGCTCATTTGCCTCCAATCATTAAAAATATTAAACTGTTACTTAGATTTATTTACTCTTAAACTATGATATGGTTAACTAGCTGCGCACAGCGGTTTTATCCGCGTAAATTTCAATCCCGTGGAAAATAGAAAACCATCCCATGGTGTCCCATAGGAACATTTTTTCGGGATAAAAACTATGATTTAGGATTCTATGTGTTAATACAAGTTACCCTCTATGTGTGTGCCAAATTTCATGAAAATCGGTTTTTACGTGAAGGAGTAACAAACACACAAATTTTTGCATTTATAATATTAGTATGATAAGGAAATTCCTGTCCATCATACCAAATAGTATTTTCAAATGTTGAAACGAAAACCTAGGCGCTGTATGAATTAAATATTGTAAGACTTCAAAAATCACTAAAACTGGCTTTCAAATAGAAAAAACCTCACATAGGCATCTGTCTATCTCGTTACGAGCTACGATTGCACATACACACATCAAACTTATAACACCCCTCTTTTTGCGAAGAGGGTTTAAATTCTATCCTATATAACCTATACCAGATGAACCGTTTATTTTGCCTCCTAACTAACATTTTGTGTATGTTTATCCCTTTAAAGCAGGGATAAACTTCACTAAATGTTAGTTTGTGTATCGTTATTATCGTTCAAATGTAGAAACGCGGAGTTGAAATAGAAATATTTCACTTTAAAATGAAGCTTCTATTTGTTTTATGAGAATTTGTATTCGCTACTGGACGGAATTATAGTTAGGTGGATTAATTTAGAACTGGCAACTTTCCTTTGAAGCATTAACTTCTTCGCACAGCTAAAATTTATAAAGTTGCACTTTCACTAGTTTTAGTTTCTTTATAATGTAGATAACGATCCTCTTAAATTAGTGCCGGTATATAAATAAATGTTAATTCTATATTTATATATCTGTCGTCAGTCGATTTTATCCCCGTGATCAGGATTGAACAATATAATATACAGCATATACCATTAATGCATTCATTTTACAGACAACCAGCTGTAGATGTACAAGAAACAAAGAGAAGGAAAAAATCTTACAAGACCTGTTGAGTAAACGCGAAGTTTCACGGGATATCCAGTATTATAATGCAGACATTGCGTTGGACATTGCGTTGTACATAGTTATAGTCATTGTTTTCGTTCTTTAACATTTGCTTACATTGATAATAATAGCAATAAAACAGAGTTTTATTGCTATTATTATATAAATATGATTATTATTATACAAATATGATCTATAATATAAATGATAATATACTATGTGACACAAGCTGCGGCCCGCGGTTTTACCCGCATAAGTTTAGATCTCGTGGAAATATCGAGATAATATGCCTATATTTTGATCAGAGTTGTAAGTAATTCATGCTTCTTCATACTTTTTGAGTTTAGCCCAGACACACAGACAAAAACTCTAAAAACTATATTTTTGGCCTTGATATCAATTATTGTAGATCACATCCCAAGTATTATTTAAAAAAATATTCCTGACTTTACGATTTTATTATGTATATAGATGATCCGACTTAATAATATTTCGTCTAGCCGTTTTCTTTAATGCCCGCCTTATGTAATGTATGATTTGTTGCTGATGTCCTCTTCAACTCTAGTGACACATGTCTCCTGTATCCAATTATGATCTAAGCCATTTAAGCACAAGGGATCTACACCAAAATATAAGTTAAACGAAACCACTTCAGACGTTTAGGAGAATATTTTAATGCAGTCAAGATCAATGTTCCTTCAGCTGCTACTAAGTGTGTCGTGAGGTTATAGGTTGGGTTATCTCCGGGCGTATTCATTTTGTATGAAACTAGTAACAAAATGAGTTTATTATTTTCTGCGCTCTCTGTGACTTCAATAAACAGAGGATATCGGAGAAACGTATTTGATACGAACCCAGAAGACGCCGCATAAATGCTTTAAAATGGCGATTGGCTTCGTTCCTTTGTTTGCAACTCGTTTCTTTAGTCCCCAGGGAAATTGGAATATAATATTTACAAACATTCTACGTAGCATTTATATTATTCTTTTTCCGCAGAGAAATGGCAACATAATAATATTTATAAACAATCTAGATTGCACTTTTGTTTTTCCTTTACGTTCTTTGGCATCGCATTTTATTAGAGTGATGGTATAATAAGATAATATTTTTTTAGGTTATATTATAAATGAAATTCTAATCATTCTTTGTAATTGTTACACACACTGTGGAACAGTGGAGTGGAACAGGCGACACTAACTTTTCAAAAGTCTAACTTTTTCTTCGGGTTTTGGCACCAGATGTCAATAGGGAAATTGAAAGTAAATAGACTTGATCTCGGTAGACGGAGGTTTATGGACTAAGAGCAGCTCAGTTGGGAGGTCCTCCATCCGTCCCTCTGAATCAGCAGACGGCGGCGTAGATTTGGACGACTGGCATGGCGTGCTCCTTTGGATCACTGGGGTCAAGATGGGATCATGACCCCAAAGCCCGGTTGCAAGTAGGTACTGTTCAAACCAGCCAGCCCGTTGCAGAAGGGATCCTGTTGCTTGCAGATTCGGGACCCTCCAATTATAGCGACAGAAGGTCTCGCAAGGTTTCAGTTTCATTCGGTAGGGGCAAGCCAGTTGCCGAGCCCAACTCTGCACCCGAGCTCCTGGGTAGAGTACGTAAATGTAATCCCCAGCGTTACACAGAATATAATAGTAATAGATGAAGACTTTTCAGCTGAGAGTGTAAAATAGACACTTGCGCAAACGTCAGACCTCTTTTTCTAAAACATTTAAATTTTTAGTATCTTAAGATGATGATGAATATAGATATAGAGACTATAGATTTAGAAAAAAACACTTGAAATGTATTCAAGTGTTTTTCTAAATCGATGTCTTTCTAATTCTGAATCTTAGTCATATAATAAATGCGATTGTTGAAAATTACAAAGAAAAAAATAGATAAAGGTAATTTCTGCACCTCTAGCTTTCATAATATGGTTGTAAAGTATGAATAGGTCCATTGTCGGGTACCGGTTACCTTCTTTCCTTCTGCCGGAAACTTACAGGCATCACAAAATATGTAGTCGGTCGCTCCCGTCGGTCATGCCATATAATTAGGCTGCAGTGCAGCAAATTATCTTTCCTTTTCAAATATATTGTATTGACACTATTTTGAAAAGATATAATAAAACTAATAACTTGCTAGTCTGCTCAGTTTTTGACTTTCTAAGAACTTTCAGTTTGACCCTCGTATGCTATATTTTATTACATTAAACAATTTCTATTTTTGACGCACACGAAGAGGGCACTAGCCAGTATGTAGTGATATGAATATTTAAACAACAATGTAAAAGCTGCTTCTTGTGCGTCATAAAATTTTTGATTACAAAACATAAAATGAAGATGAGCCACAAAACCGGGCCTCATACACGACTAAATTTACACTACCTTTGACATTGGTACACTGACACAATTTTAGTATTTTTTTATGTTCCAAGTAAAAACTGAAACTCCATTAAAGCAATTTTCTAATTTTCATATATTGATATCAGTAGTAGTATAAGCAATAACTTTTTCTATTAAAACCGAAGTGAGTTACCTAAGTTATTTTTCCGCATTTCCTTCCCAAAAGATTGAATCAAGTAAAATTGAGGCAATTTTTATCAATATTTATCAGATAAAATATTTATCAGAATTAACTAACAAAATATTTTACGTGTTACGTAACCGAGCCCCGCTAATCTAAGTACAATAAACTTTTAATTAACTCGGTCGTCACAGAAGCCAACAAAACAATATTGTTATATCGCCATTAGGAAATCAATTAACATAAATTTCACAAATAAATTGTAATAAACAAAACTTTTACAGGTGTTGAAAGCCCCTTAATTGGTTTAAATAATTTATATATTTTATGTTACGTCATAGGTGCACAAGAAGTTTTGCTGGTATCGTGGATATAATATTTAGTAGAATGTCAACACTGTAATGTAACATTAGCAGGACAGCTTTATCTAGTTTTATGTTTCTGACCAATAGCATTACGCAATTAGTAATACGTATTTATTGCGAAATTTTCAGACAATATCTCCAACTTCATACTGTACTTAATTCATGAAGAAATTATCAACGTACATTATTTGAATTTATATGCAGAAAAACATTATTTTTCTAAATCGAAACTATAATATTTATAAGTAGAGTGAATATAATATAATAGTATTATGTATTAAGATGTTTCTAATCTATTTCTCATTTAGTTTTATAATAGCATAATTAGCCTAACTTCGCGTATAGATTAGGAATTTCTTTATCAATCCATATTATTGGATGTTATAAGTTGGGCCAAACAATAGAGAGAGATACAGACTTCAGGAGCAAGGTAGCTTCATTTTAACTTAAGAAAAAACGACCGCTGTTGGTATCTGCTTTATAGAGAGACCTTAGATTTCAATTGCTACTATATTATATTTATAATTTAATAATATAAGAAAGTAATAAAGAAAAATAATACTAATATTTTTTTAATTTGATTTTTATATCGTCAAACATGTATTTGTTCTTCAAAACTATTAAATCTCAAATAACTCGAAAATCGTTGAGTTTGTCATCTGATGTCTGTCTGTCTATGTTACATTTTATTAGTTTTATTATTTATTCGTTTTGACTTCATCTATAACGTCTTAACGTTCTATTTTCAGTTAACCTGTATAGAGATTACTAGAAGTAAATATTTTAATTTATACCATTGATTTTATTTCTGAACATGTAAAATTGTCGAATGAAAATATTTCGGCCAAACAAACTTATCACAAGTTTTACAAAAGTAATTTAAGCTTACTCGAATTATAATGGAATCTAAAGTCAAAGATCAGCTAAAAGTAATTATCCAATCATAAGAATTATAAACTGAAAATTAGACAATTTAATTGGTTTCTCTCTAAAGTTTTTATGTAAACTTAATTACGTAGTGATCGTACAACATACACCCCATCCCCCCAACGAGTTACAACTCTCCACTCAAACTGCATGAATTGCGATGTCAAATGCCATGAAATAGTAACTATTTGTGACATTATTTTAATCGTAGGGCAGTAAAGATTTTTCGTTTATAGCATTCGCGTTTATGTCTCGGAGGTAATGCTGTATCAAAAAGAGTAAGATTAATAATAAATGTTGCCTTTTGAGAGTGCTCTAGATATAACTAGTGAGAGGAAGACAGATTTTAAAAGTCCTATATAACTTTATATTTGTAAATTGCTTAATACGTGAAGTAAAAAACCCCGTCCATTTTTTAAATAATTGCGCGAATATGTAATATAATTAAATTAGGATTACGAAGATTCAGCTATGCTATCGTATTTAAGGAAGCTTTAAGAGACCGGTGGCTTATTATTGCAATCGAATGAGGTCTACACGTTTGCATGATATAGTTTTTTATTATTTATAAACGAGCGAATAAAAAATAACTTAGCGACTGATGATGAGATACTGTATTAATAACTTGAGCGGTAAAAAAATAAGTGAGCGAAAAATAAACTAAACTAACGACGAATCGTCGACCCTCACTGGACCCCCCTGACCCCCAAGGGGTCAACTAGGGGTCACTTCCAAAAACCCCTTATTTTTGCCGGACATGAACTGGGGATCATTTTTGGGGTCGACCATCACTGGACCCCCCTGACCCCCAAGGGGTCAACTGGGGGTCACTTCCAAAAACCCCTTTTTTTGCCGGAAATGAACTGAGGAACATTTTTGAGGTTGACCCTCACTGGACCCCCCTGACCCCCAAGGGGTCAACTGGGGGTCACTTCCAAAAACCCCTTATTTTTGCCGGACATGAACTGGGGTTATTTTTGGGGTCGACCCCCATTTGATCCCGAGTTGACCTCATGACTAACCTTAAAAAAGATCTGCAAGTCATAAAACGTCCAAAAAACCACTTTTTAGACATTTTTATATTTTGACCCCTGGGGGGTCAAGGGGATCCATATGATTTTTTTTACCATCTAGGTAACCACCGAAATACCCATATAAAATTTCAACCCTATCAGTCAAGCCGTTTAGAAGTTGACATTCCGACAACAGCGCCACCTACCGGATCCAATTGTATTTTATTACCACCCAGATAACCATCGAAATACCCATATAAAATTTCAACCCAATCGGTCAAGCCGTTTAGAAGTTCACATTCCGACAGCAGCGCCACCTACCGGATCCAATTGTATTTTTATACCGTCCAGGTAACCATCGAAATACCCATATAAAATTTCAACCCAATCGGTCAAGCTGTTTAGAAGTTTACCCGTTTTCCCATGGGAATAAAACATTTTCCTTGCCTTACAATAGCCGAATTGTCCGGCACGACCGAGGAAGTACCTCTCGCGTACACGAGACCGGCGTGAAGTGACAGCTGTGTTGGCGCGTTTCGTGCAGTGTGTAAGTAGCCGGTG
>LUGF01022127.1:69332-83517 GCA_001625245.1 Calycopis cecrops | reverse complement strand
TGCCCCGCACAGAGCTAACTAACAGTAACTAGTTTCGGCCGCGCCTCGCAGGGCGCGCGTGATATGAATGCGTTTGCTGAATCAAAGCGCTGGTGTCGCGTATGAGTAATACGACCCGTACTGATACCCTCCTTTTAATGCAGTATACGTAGATATTTATATATATACGTGTATTAAAGAACAATAGAAAATGAGACAAATTTTAACTAGCTAGTTACATACTATAAGTGTGTAAGATAACACTAATCGCACATTTAATAATATTAATACAACATTTCTTAAGCAGTTAAGTAACAAAATAAAAGTATTAAGAACAATTTACGTGTTTGTTTGAGAAGCACCTGGGACCGTACTCATCCTCGTTCATCTTAATTAGAGACAAAACGGTAATGGAATGTCGGCCTCATTTATATAATCTGCTACTTCTAATTTTCCTTATTGTAGATACTATAATGATAGTATATTCCACGTGAGTTAAGAAAGGCCGGCAACTCGTCTGCAATACACTTAGTTTTGCGGATGTCTGTGGGCGGCGGTAGCCACTTGCTACTTTCTCGTTTGCCCCACATAATATAAAAAAGTTAGTTCAAGCAGACTGATCAAATAAGTCGATCTCCTGCTTTGTCACCGTCATATTGAGGTGTTCAGACCAGCTCTATGATATTTAATTATGTTTAATGAATTTAGCAAGAATGCCGACTTTCAATACTCAATATTGTTTTTGTATCCTGATGGAGAAAGACTGGCAAAGATGATATTATGAGCCATTTGTTTATTAAAGAATGCATATTAATATCCGTGCGATTAATGACTATGCAGATGCGTTTCTATTATCTTTTTCTATCTTCTTTATTTCTAAAAGTTGACATTTTCAAACTATTTATTGCTTCGTGTTGCCATGACATCTCAGCTCATAAAATATTCAAAGTTAATTTGCCCATACAAATGGTGAAATATACATTTATTGTGATACATCTTGTTTGTGGTGACAAATAAGCTTTCACATTAGAAAAGCTCTGCTTCATAACGCAATTTCCTTGTACATTATAAATATACATTCTAACGTTATACAATTTCAATGTAAAAAGATCTAACAGAACAATCCACTCTCACAGATATAAACCTTTACGCAAATGTCAGAATTATTACGTCGGGTGACGACACTCTTCTGTAAATAGTAGGGAGATAAGTCACAGGCGACTGCGAATTGCAAGATAATACTTTGAATATTACTACTGTAGTTAACCAAAGGAAGCAGGACACTATGTTGACATCATATCAAACGCCCTCTGTCATAAATAAGTATGTAAAGTGAAATATTTATGACATCACGGGACAGTGACACTTCTTGAGAAAGATTTTTAAAAAGCCATAGGTAATAATATTCTAGTATATACTCATTATATTATACTCTTGTGACGTAAAAATGTTGTACAAAGTATATTGTAATATAATTATAGACGACAGGATAATGACTGAAGAATTTATTTAAGACACCACATCAAGAATTATTGATTTGTTCGTAAATGTGCATTTTTATTTCTTAAGGTATAAGAAGTAATACTACCTGCGCCCCGCGGTTTCACCCGCGTAAATTTCGATCCCGTGGAAAATAGAAAATCATGCCATGGCATCCTATAGGAACATTTTTTCGGGATAAAAACTATCCTATGTGTTAATCCAAGTTACCCTGTATGTGTATGCCAAGTTCATGAAAGTCGGTTTAGCAGTTTTTGCGTGAAGACGTAACAAACAAATAAACACACAAAATTTCGCATTTATAATATTAGTAGGATTTAGTAGCATGCTGTATTACAGAAAAATTGGACCGGAACGACTGGAGTACTGGTACCTGTTGCTAATATGATATCATTATATTCCTTTTTGTTTGTACCATACATAGCTTCAACAATTTTAATAATTGTACCACACGCCAGTTTTCGAAGTAGCAATATCTTTGCCAAATTATATTGTCTATCGTTTAAACTTATAATAAATTAAATTTTATTTACATAACTATAAAACTGTCAGATACTCTCCTTCCTAAGGGAAGATTAATGTCTTTTCACAATACTTATAATATATCCAATAGAAATCCAATAGATATCTCGTGTAAAGGACGTGTCTAAAAAATAATGGAGATGATGAATCGTTTCCTGAATCGGAGCAAATCGATAAGCAAAGGTCCTGAAACGACGAGTGATTGATTGCAGACCATTAGCACTTTTACGAACATTTGTCAATTTTCTGTGAATTGATACGATTCTGTATGCAATTTGCCCCATTTCGATATAAATTATTGTCGTTTTTTGAAAATACCTATCGTAGTTTAAAAAAATATTTGCCATCGTTATCCTCCTTTTTATAATAATGATATTATATTGCAGTAGAACTTCAACATAATCGGTATGAATAGCTGTTTGTCATCTTATACTCGTATAACTTGCAATACTTGTATTTTTGTACGGAACCCTCGGTTTTTTTAATCAAATTACTTCAGAACACCATACAGGGTTACTTTTTGGTCACCGGCCAAATTATAAAAAAAGAAAGTAAACATCATTCCAAGGGTGTGTTTTAAATTTTATCGTCTAATTGTAATATTTTGTTAAATATAAAAATAGATTTGAAATGGTCCTTAAAAATACGTCGATCGTTGCACATAATGAAATGTATCGTCTTCAAGGTAGGTAAGTGACCGTGGCCGAGCGACACTCGCGAGTCAGATGCGACCTGGTGACCAAGAAATATGTTTATACCATGGGACAAAGTCATCTAATTATTTCTTTCTTCTTTTTTATTTCTAAGTCGAATGTATTATTGATTCTGAACCAAACCCGAAAATTTGGCCGGTGACCAAAAAGTAACCCTGTATTTAATCTGACATAAAATATAACTTTTACTTAAACACTACATACAGCTTGCAGTTGGGAATTGATCACGAGTCTGTAAGTTTATGTAACCTTTTGGCTTTTAGCTTACAACTTCACAGAAGGAAGAGTTGTAAATTAGAGATGACTGAAACTAAGGTGCACTAAAGTAGAAAGAAAAGATAGATTGATGGTGAATGATGTGCTATGTCTTATAATATTATGTATTTCTATAGTAAAAATCTTCAGATTTTTATTTACTTGTATAAATTTTATGTATAATAATTTTAATAGATATTTTTATATAATATGTTATATATTTAATATAATATAACAACTGCTAAATTTATAAAATGCGTTAAATACTCGTATATTTCCGTTGTTTATTACCCATAACACAATGTTACTTATCATTATGTTACTTACCACCGGGCTAGACTAACGTGACACACTACGTTAGTCTATTAACACAGGTTATTTTAATACATCTACAGATATTATATTACTGAGAGAGAGAGAGAGAGAGAGAAAGAGAGAGTGTTTGAAGAGAGAGAGAGGAAGCAAGGCACGCGTGTAAAAATGTGTAAAGTGACGCGTGGCACTAGTGATGCCGATCGATCGATAGTATCGATAGTATCAAAAATATTAATACTATCGATAGTCGAGTATAGTAGATAGTAACTGATTTTCGAGGTCAACTATCTGTAGTGGAACTATCGAGAGTTTGGCACCGCTACGTGGCACTTTCTACTTCTCTCTCCCTACACCATTGGAGACCTGGCGTGAAGATTTGTTCACGTTGTACGTACATTCTTTATTTAAATATTATTAATCACCAATATAATAAAAGGTATTGAAAACTACGGTTGTTAACAAAATATTAATCATAATAGAGAATACAACGTAAATGGAACTGCGAAAATTAAATGTACACGAATATTATGAGATTACAATGATTAAAGTCAAATTAACATACAAAATGCACAAACACGAAGCCATTTACGTAATTCTCAACTGCGATTTAATTTTACACAATATGTTTTTTGTATAGAGTATAACAATGGAATTCTTTTATGGACTTTCTGTATCTGTTATACGGTACGCTCACAGAAATACGCATAATATTTTGCGTATGTGTATGAGTGTCCGTCGTCATGGGACAATCACGATATAATAGTTGATACTTTGCGACAATACAAGACATACAAGCAAGAGGTTCCTACCTGATCGATCCAGCTTTATTTGGCAATATTGATGACACAAAATTTATAGCAATGAGCAAGGGTTTATACTTCATTTTGTATGTATCAATAAAATATAGTCAGTATACAGTTAGTTGGGTACCATAAAAATGTAACATCAGTAGCTATCTTGTCTCCACAAAGTTTTCTCGATTTAAGGCTCCAATAATTGGACCCGACATTTTCGGCAAATTGGTAATCGGTCAGAATTATCCACACAACTTTCCTGTTAGTGAATTATTTATTTGTATCTTGATTTCTCCCTCAAATGCGCATCAACGCGATTTCACTTGTACACAATTTAGGTAATTTTCAAATCGAGGTAGCGTTAGGCAAGCGTGCTCAATCGTCAGCCAAGTCTACACTTTCCACCAGATGAGACAGTGGCCAAACGTAAGTCTATCCAGTATAACAATAATTACAATAGTTTAGTAATATAAATATTTCGTTTGTAATCGTTGCTGCATTGCAGTCCAATTCGGCCAGCACGACCGTACCGTCTCGCTTACACTGTACCTTCATAAAATGACAACTCTACTATAATGGGAGAGATCTGCAGATTTGCCTCATTTGGATGTAGATAGTTTTAACTACGTTTACGTATATTATAAGGCTATGTAAAGGTACTGTACATAGCATTTAAAAAATTAAATAGCTGTGAAAGAAAAGGAAATATGTATTATTTACGACACAAATTAAATCTATGTTTTAGAAAATAGAGTAATCTTATCCATTTAAAATGTGTTATTCAACGATGTTACGTAACGTATGTTTGGAAAAAGAGGCATCAAGTATGTAACATAACAAATTTTCGGATATTTGTGGGCGTCGGTAGTCATCAATAGGCTCCGAATTTTTCCGCTCCGGTTGGCCCTATATACAATAAAACGTTTGCTTGTGACAAAAATATCAAAGGAAAGCTCGTCTTTCCGTCTTTAAATATACATTATTGGCTCACCTCAAACCTCGGAGCACATATTATACGTTATATTTAGGTAACATAAAATATTTCCGAAAGGCGCGAGAGAACAAAGATTGGCGACGCATCAGACTGGAATAATCACAGCCAGTAGGCTGGCTACAGACTATCTATTTCTCTGTAAAGGAAATGAGAATGTGGAAATTTTTTTTTCTTTGTAATTCGACTCATGGTGTTAAGGTTTTACCGCTTCGCTCAGTAGGTCTGGTCGGTTTAATGAGAAGGAAGTTTTTAGCTGTAATTGTTTTTTAGGTCTTTGAACTGTGGGAAAACGTTAACATTGGGTGTTTCAGTGACTTACGTGACTTATACTTACATTATTACTTAGAACAAGACGACTGGATATCTATAGAGACTAGTAATAACCACTAAGCTTCGGCTCACCAACACTCTGGTGCTCTTATACCATACAAATAATATACATAATATTATAATAAAACTGTAAGCACATGACACAAAAAAGAAAACGTCTTCATATACAATGTGTATTACAGTTATTAAAAATAAATAAATTTCCTTTCCTACGTTCTTTTTAGAGCATAATTTAATATAATATTCTACGAAAATATTTAATTTGAGAAAATGAAAAAAATATTTCTCATTTCCTGTCTGAACGCTGCACATTACTGCTGCGTCTTTTAATACTATCTTCTTCAGATGTTTTTTAGCTTTAAAGTTTAATTTCATGTAATTGCTAGAAAGTTCCAGAATAATTTTAGCAAATGCAAAACGTGTATTTCACAATTTGCCTCCAGCTTTCATAAATATTCAACTTTAGTTTTAAAATACATTCAGAGCTCGTACCTTTCGTCTTTTTTCATGTGAAATTTTGATTCATTATCTTGATTCACAAAACTAACTTCTAACAAAAATGTATATTAGACACTGTAATGGAATTGTGTAATGTATAGGATAGTTGTTTTTCTCGCTGGGGAATGCGTTTAGGCATGCCTTCAGGTCGGGGAGAACCTGGCGGGTATGTGCGACTGGAGAGCCGATAGCGGCTCTGATTATCCACTAAAGCCCAGCGGTGTTCATACTCGTCCGCCTTTGGGGGAGCCACGAAAAAGCGGTGGCATACGACCGCAAATCCACCAGCGATTGCCCTTACAGGCTCATCTCGGGAGTTTGCTACTCCTTAAATCACGTTAAGGTGTACTGGAACACACAGCACACCGACAACTCGAGTCTTCTTTAGCAGGCGACAGCTACCCCATAGCATCGCAATCTGACCCTTTAGAAGGCGGCCTGTCCTCATTTTGGCGCCTTTGTCTCAAAGCTCCCAAGGCTTGATTGATTTTCCAACTCTCTTAACCACTCTGCCTCTCTAATGTTTAAGATAGTATGAGATGTAAGATGAAGTATTTATTACGTGAATACACATCGTTATAGCTTTTATCCGTCCATTGTACCTTTACTGATTCGTAGGGATGGGTGGAAGACCTTCCTGCTGAGCTGTTTGGCCGGTATGGGTAGCCCTGTTCGGTATAGCCTTGGGAATCGCAAAGGCACGCAAGCCCACCCACTACGAAAAGGTTGCAGCATCTTTGGGAGGCGGGGGGGGAGAGGTCGTGTTATGTATCACAGTAGTAAAAAACAAATAATACACTTCGTTGCAATTTCTTTGTTTTGTATTTTGAATTCATTTAACTGAATAGACATCTACTCGATTAAAGTGGAAAAATGTGTGCGTAAACTCACGTGCACTCTCTATTTTATTACGCTCGTCAGGTTAAGAATACAGGACAGGAGTCTGAGGATCCCCTAACCCTCAGTCTTCACGGTGCCCGGGTGCGGTTTACCCAAATAAACTTTACAAATATAATTTCCCTCCAACAGACGTATATCACAGAACGCCTTTAAACGCTAACAATGACTCATCAAATACATTCCTCATGATTTATTTGGGCAGAGAGGCCGAGGTTACCGCGAAGGGTCGCCGCTCGTGACCTCAAAACAAACACACGTAATTGCTATCCTGAGATCTAACGCTTCCTTCTATCACTTTGATAGTTAAACAGAGCTTTGCATAAATCTACGGGTATCCACTCTATGTGGATTTCGAATAAGGAAATTAACATGTGGTTACATATGCCCTACCTACTTAAGGGTGCTATCGGTAAAAAGTGCCGAAATTGAGTATTTTGAAGGCAAATTACTCGTAAATGGAAATAATCTATTAAAGATCAACTTTGGTTCCGCATAGCACAAATATTTTTATTTGTATAGATTATAAATTGAAAATTATTATTATTTACGAAGAAAAAGGTATATTTGGAACTCATGTTTTCGAAAAGACTGATTTTCGAAATGAAATTACGAATATAAGCAGTGGATTGTGGATACCTAAAAAATACCTACTATTAGGAAATATACTGCTATAGGTTTCGTATAGAATAGAAAAGTAAATTGATTTCATTAAACTCGGCAAAAAAAATATTTTTGTTACTTAAATTTTGCCAAAATAAAACATAATTTTTCTCATGATAATAAATGTGGAAAAACTTCAGAAATTTACTCATTTATTAACACGATATTCGATTATCAAAATCACAAAAAAAAATAAACATTATTATGTTAGATTATATTTAATTAAATTTCAAAGTTACTATTGAATTACGCCATGTAAGTCTTTTTATGCTCACAAATATTTTTATTGCTTAAGTCAATAAAAAATATTTGTGCTATGCGGAACCAATGTTGATCTTCAATCGATTATTTCCATTTACGAGTAATTTGCCTTAAAAAAACTCAATTTCGGCATTTTTTACCGATAGCGCCCTTAAGGTAATGGTATTGTAAATTGTCAATCGCAGAAAATTATCTGATATAATACGGTAATACTGATACTTGTGAGGAACGTTGTGTTCTCATGCGATGTGTAAGTCGATTTATTTATTAAAAAAATACGTTACATACGTAAATTATGTAAAAGGTTTTGAACATAGATATGATAATAATTTACAGCTAGGTATAACTTTTGATAGAAGGACCCTTCGTTAGTACTAAACAAATTAACTGACTTGGTAAATCATGGATCTCACAACCTTTTACGGTAGAAAACTGAGTTGAGAGACGTGAACTCTTTACAAATTATGTTTTTGAAGGCATTTATGTTGCAAAAAAGGCTTCCTCTAAGAAAGAAAATTTTTATATCTTTTTCTAATTATGTAGATAAAATAAGGGCTTAAATTTTGTATGAAGGAATCGAAACTTGCGCAGATATTACTGGGGGAAGGGGCAGCAAGTGTATAATAAATGACGATGAAACGATGAATAACCACATGTTCGTTGGACATTTCAAAATATGAAACATTTAAAATAATACCAACTCGGATAAACTGTAGTTCAACTATTACTAACCAATTTATTACCATCATATCTCAACGTACTTAGAAAACAACTAGTAGTTTATTTACTCTCCAAATTTTATAAGAGTACTGCGACCTGCGGTTTTACCCGCGTTTATTTCGAATAAAATATAATTTACGCTCTTCACTTAGACCTATCGTATACGGAAAATTTCTTTAACATCGGGGCAGTCTTTTTTAGAAACTCATTTTAAGCATGAGAAAGTATTGGGACCTATATACATTTGTTTAACAAACAAATTTCCGTGTGATAGGTTTCGCAAATCATCCATACATAAACAACACAATCTAACAACAGCGACACATATTATAACAACAGCATATTAAATTGACTGCTTCGTGGTCTAGTGGTAAGCATGTTCAACCACAGACGTGAGGTCCTGGGTTCGAATCCCCCAATTTCTAATAACAGGCCGGAGTCAGGAAGTTGGCGGTGTTACACCCCCGTGCCTCGGAGAGCACGTTAAGCCGTCGGTCCTGCGCCTGATTTTTCACCGGTCGTGTCGGATTGCTGTCCCATCGGAATAATATGAGAATAAGGGAATAGAGAGTGCACTTGTGTCTGCGCGCACACTTGTGCACTATAATATGTCCTGCGCATCTGGCTCGTCTCTATAGAGACGGCCGCTGTAGCCGAAATCGGCTGGGAGGACATTATATTAAAAATATTTATCTAATAAATAGAAGGGAAAAAGAAATAAAATTTCCTGATATAGGAACCAGCAAAATTACATTTTAATATTATTTAAATTGCACAAGGGTATTAAAATGAGCATAATGATGATGGGAGTCATAAAATGAGACGAGAAGGAAACTTATCGCTGTCATAAAACTAAAATGAAATTGGCCGAAAGGCCGTTACCTGTTGGTTATTCACCGCATAATAAAATATAGTCAGTTTTTAAACCATTACACCTTCTGGTCAGAAGAATTATTGTACATTAAACGCGAGGGAGGGCTCTTTTAACGTGATTCATGATGAGGACAACAATGTGGATGCGAAGGTTTCAGTGAAAGGATTGTTTATCAAAGGAACCATTAAGTGGCCTACTGAAAGAAAATGAGTACGAGGCACGCAATATACTATGTAAATGTGCTTTATCGTGTTTCAGATCAAAAAGCTAACAACAACTGATGTGATTATCTCTCGACTTGTTTTGAAGTAAAACTTCTATACCCGCGCTTGACATGGGGAGTAAGCTGGCGAGAGCGTTTCAAAAAATCACACTCCGGCCGAGACCAGTGGAAGTGACAACTTCAAATTCAAAATTCAAATTCAATTTAAGTGACCCTTTTTTGTATTTAAAAAATAAATATCATATGACTTATTATGTCATTGTATTTGCGTTAATGAAAATTAAATAATTAAGTTTTACTTCAGTTGTTTGGTCTAAAGCACACACATTTTTATTTTTTAGCTTATCGCTGCTTCATATTCAGTTCAGTGTTTAATGACATGTTCTGGCGACATAATAAGTAAAATGCTACTAAATTCACACGAGAAAAGATAAAGCCACCTTCGCAGTGTAAGTTACTAGTACTAGTTGACACGACTGCCGTTGTCTTGTTATTATTGGAAAATATGTTGTCATGGTAACGTGTAATTTTATGTGGCCGAATTTTCAATCCGTTATTTCGCTCTACAATAGTGTGTTTCAAGTTGAGATACCGGCAGCAGTGTGCAATGTGCATGTGTATTGATAGTCTATAATATTATGTTACCGAGGATTAATACCTATATAACAAAAATGTTTCATCAAAATACGTCTAGTAGTTTATCGTGAGAGCCGCACAAGAAACAGAATGACGTCTTCTACAGTTTTATTATATATACAGTCTATACAGATTGTCTCGTCATCAGGTGATTACGCTCGTTTGCCTGCTATCTATTTAAATACACTCTTACTACTTTTATTGGACCATGCTAAGAATTAATATAATCAGAGGCAATATTTATAGCCTTTGAATGAGTATGACAGTATGGAGATATGAATGGAATTATAACACACTTTTACTGTAAGGGCGTAAAAGCTTAGGGACACTTTATATTCTATTCGAACCTACATTTATTTCAAAGCGAATCAATCGCCTGACGTACCGTGCACGATGCAGCCTATTACCGGAACACTGAAACATAGCTGGTCCGCTTTTGTTCAGCGCTTGATATGTGAGCGATAAATTACACGGACAGACCGCCTACTTCAATTGATGCCCGGCGCCGCGGCCGCCAGGTGGCCTCTACGAAAATGCTCTGTAATCGAATTTGTCTTGGCTAATAAAGAAATATTGCCTCAACCTTTTCAGACTAACGTGTTATGATGTATATGAGTGAAATATTAATATTACTTTACAGAAAACGTTCATCAAATTCTATGAAACGAGTTAGTATAATAACATCATGGTGGTGTATAAAAACACATTTATGGTCACTACGGGCTCTGTTAAGGGGCACCACCCCGGTCGTCCAGTCCAGATTTCTTCCATACAGCAATTGTACTCTTTACTAAATGATGAGACGAATAAAATACCTATCTCTTTGTACTGATGCATTTTCCTTTCAAAAACCAATCGTAAATAAGTTTCTTAAAAATGCGCGAATACAAACGATTAGACTCCCAGATATTTTATGATAATATCAATAATGTTAATAATAAACATAATATTTGTATGTTATTATTATATTGTAAAAATTTGCAGTAGCGACATCAGGTATTTAATTTAGTTTCCATGTTCATACTCGTCGTGTACCCACAATACATCAGGTCTTATAATATAGTTATTGCGTAACCCCAAACCGGAAGATTTTATATAACATAAGATATTCGTTATACCCTCCTTTATCGTTTAATTAAATTTAAAAGATTCTTTACACTCTATGAAAAGAGAATTTCATACGACTGAATTGATTTTAACCAAACTATATAAGGAATTTTGCATTAATAGGAAAAAAATGTATCAAAATCGCTCAATCTGTTTGAGAGTATCAGTACTCTCAAACGGATGAAGCGATTTGTTATTAAGTTGCGTCTCGCTTCTCTGCAGGGTGCGAGCCACCCCCTCCCCCCCCCTTGGCGATGTTGGCCGACAGACTTAACGAATCACTGTAGGTCGGTACATCAAGTTCATGTGGGAACAATCAGATCTTATTAATAATAATAATTATTAATTTAGATACTTGTAAATATTGCTATATTTACTAACATAGTTTAAGTCATTATTAACAATATGGGCGTTTTGTTGCCTGATAAATTATATAAGTAAATAAAGTACGATAGAATAGACACACAGAAACATACAGACATCGAAAGATGAGATTCAAGATAAATATAACGCAAAATAAACAATTTGTATTACAAAGAAAACCACATTATAAACTCGAACTAAACTTGTGTCGAATTCATTCTATCAAACAGATGCGACTCGCAATGAAATCTACACAACACAACGTCCTGGTTGCAGCGTGAACTAGTCACTAGATGTATGAAGTTGACTGTACACTTCACGTTCTGATAAAACTTTCACTCGGGAGCTCAGAATTGGTTATTTGTTTTTTTCATATTCATCTTAGTAATTTGTTGAAGCTAGTGAAACAGTGTTGATAAAATGAATAGTGGGTGAACACTATTGTTGGTCGGCCTCGTGAGTTTATTTAATTTTCATGAGTTAATTTACTGGGATTATTTGTTTTGCATTTCAAAAGACATTAAATTTATACATAATTTTATAAATACACATTTACTTCAAATCTAATCAAGAAGAAGAAATCATAGCGTAAAAGCTATTTGCTGTTTTTTGCTTTTCTCTTCTTGATGATCATCATCAAGAAGAGATAATTTTTAACAAAAAAAACCGAGTTAAAAGTGTAAACTAAAAAAAACACAAAATTATTAAAAAGAAAATTAAGCTGAATTCAATGAAACAAAACTTTATTAAAATGCGAAAAATAAACCGAACTTAAATTATATACAAAAGTAATATAATTATGCACATATTAATCATTAGGTAATAAACTTAACCTACACTTACATCTTCCTTATATTAATTACCTATATATACGCGTATTTTATATATTCTACAAGTATACTTTTTATTTTTTTATTACAAAATATTAATTATAATTTACAATAACAATAATCGCCTCGACCTATTATTACCTATGAATCTTTATACAATAACGTATATGCTATCTATCTGTCCGTTTAAAGTCGCTGCCAAGAGTAATAGTTATGCTGCAGAGCGCCTGGCCCGCCGCGTCTTTGATATTATTTTTTATTGGTTTTGTTACCAGTTAAAATTGTGAAGGTATATGTTATGTATTATTTTTGTTCTGTTTGTGCTTGGCACCGACTTCAAACAGACAGATAGATAGCATTATACATATAATATTGTATAAAGATTCATAGGTAATAGGTCTAGGCGATTATTGTTATTGTAAATTATAATTTATATTTCGTAATAAAAAGGTTGTAGTATACTTGTAGAATATATAAAATACGCGTATATATAGGTAATTAATATAAGGAAGATATTGTAAGTGTAGGTTTTGAGGAATTGAGAACCTCCTCCTTTTTTTTGAAGTCGGTTAAAAAGCATTTATTAATTCAATAAAATAAAAACAAGAAAGTGCAATGTTATCGACAAAAAAATTGTCTCGACTACCATAGGTATATTACTTATTTGACATTAAAATTTTAAATAGATTAAGTTTTCATGGATATCTAAAATATTGAATAGATTCGAAAGTTTTCTAGGGAACAGACTAATTACTACAATATAGGTAGGTATTTAATTGATGTAAACACTATGTTTAATTTTCCTCTGCTAATTTCTTGGTGTACTGTATTGCCAGCGTTATCCAGTGATCGTTTACCTGATATAATATTATAAGGATAAAAGATAGAAGTAAAATGAAACAAATACTCAAAATTGAGCCTGACTAAAGACGCTCCGTATCAAATGACGTAAGGCTTGTAAGACCCTACGTGGGGTAAATATGGCCTTCTATTGGACGGCCTATTACTTACGAGATTAACAGGGTTACAGGGTCGGCCACCTGAGCTTTGTACACGCTGTTTGATTAATAATGTATACGGAAAAGATTATTATAGTGAGATGTAATATTGTGAGTGTATTTTTAGTAATACAACATTTTTATTATTATTTTTTTATTATTTTGGCTTGATGCGCAATAGTAACGATCACAGAGTGACAATGTTTTTATATAAATCACTAATTTAATTATTTAATGTATTTTCTTTTTCGACGCTTGAAAGCGATGTTGTCGTATCTCGAAAAAATCATTACACCTTATTATTTTTTCGAAGACTAATATTATTTTTTTAAGAAGTATATTTCTATTTCGCTCCAACGTAGATAAAGACAAGTGCAGCAGCTCATCAACATGACGACGCAGGAAAGCGATCTTGTCGTGTCTCGAAAAAATGCAAATAATGTTTCGTATTATTTCGTGGTACGACAATATCGCTTTCCTGCGTCTAATTATAAACCCTGTCAGTAGATGGAATAAAGCGTGAAGACGATTTTAATGAAACTCATTTTTGATCATGATCTTATCTCTTTCATTCATGCTGAAGCAATGGACGATACTTCTTTTTTTACCTTATTACGTTAATCACGCTGCACTGTAACATCTTCAACAACATGGACGTGAACATCGTGCGTGTGTGTTTGTGACTTGAAAAAATATTAGTTTTGATTGGACTT
>LUGF01022127.1:35271-48440 GCA_001625245.1 Calycopis cecrops | reverse complement strand
CCGGTCGTCCGAATGCACGCCGCCATCTGCTGATTCAGAGGGACGGGTGGAGGATGTCCGGCATAGGCTGGTCCCATCCGCTGAGCGGCGGATTAACCATTAAACGGCCGCAGAGAACAGGGAGGACGGCAACGACACACCGCATCTCCTCTTCCTCTGCGGCCCCACCGCCAGCACATCAGACGGTGCGCCCCCGTTTGGTCGCGGGAGATAGGGTGCACGGCAACGACACACCGAGACACCTCTCCTCCCGTGACCCCTCCTCCATGGACGCATCCAGAGGGGGCCTTAGCGAAGCCCACTCGACGCGTCCCCACCCGGGATCCCTCTTGGTTAACCGAGGTTGTCCAAGCCACGGCTACTAAGCCCCCTCACCACGACAAGGTGGAGATCCGTCGAGGGGGTAGCGGCTTATACCTAGTCTAGTCCATATCATGCGCCCTACAACTAGATTCATCCAAACCCTGGTGGCTATTACTATAGTAGTAGTAGTACTAGGAGTAACCTATTCAGATTCTAATCTATACAGAGCCATTCAATATCTAAAAATTTAAAATCGCACTTTCGGAAATTCACCGGCTTCAATTATACGTATAAAATCTTTTGTGATTTAAAGTTTAACCCAGCGTGCTGTCAGTTTGTTTATTTTACCGCTGGGTTTGTCTCTAGCTCTCCTAATCAGTAGCGGTTGGAGTCGTGCCAGGCTGTCAGCTGTTATCACTGACCAAGATACCTGTTCTCCAGGAAAACATTTTTTAATCTGTTCTTTAAAACG
Organism: Calycopis cecrops; assembly: GCA_001625245.1. Lineage (NCBI taxonomy): Eukaryota > Metazoa > Arthropoda > Insecta > Lepidoptera > Lycaenidae > Calycopis > Calycopis cecrops. The sequence continues at coordinate 47,665 of LUGF01022127.1, read as the reverse complement.
TTTTTATTATTATTATTATTCTTATTATTTTATGGTAGAGGGGCAAACAAGCAGTCGGAGCCATTTTCATGACTACCGTCGCCCATAGACATCCGCATAGAGTATAAAGAGAGAGTTGCCCTCCTTCCCTAGTTAGGTTTTATGTTGACAGGAAGTTAAAAAAATCAAAGTCTTTTAACATAAGACTATTTAAACCGGATGTTTTTTTCATGTTATAGGAGGACAAACGAGCAGAAGGTGCCACTTTCATGACTACCGACGTCCATTGACATCCGGATTGAGATGAACAGATGCGTTGTCCTTCTTCCTCCTTCCACTTCTATAGGCCACCGGTTACTTACACACGCGAAACGCGACAGCACAGCTGTCACTTTACACCGATCTCGCGAAAGGTACCTCCGCGATCGTGCCGCCTCAATTCGGCTACATGCATACAGCGTGGCACTACCTCTTCCTAAAATCTCACAACATTTTGTAAATACATACAAACCGTGTACGTACATTTTGTTACAGAAATTTGTATCAGTAATGCGACGTGCGACAGCTGCGCGGGGTATGCTTGTTGCCGCCTGCGTTTGTACAGCGCCTAATGAATAGCCGTCCGCGACAAATGATATGAAAGCTGTACATGGTGAGATATTATATTTTATTTCAAATTTACAATGATTGAGTAGTTTTCGAATTTAAAAGTTTACTAGAACATTATAAAGTACTAGCTGCGCCCTGCGATTTCTTTCACCCACGAAAATTTCGAATCCGTGGAAAATAGAAATCATCCCATGACGTCTCATAGAAACATATTTCTGGATAAAAACAATCCTGTGTTAATTCAAGTTACTTTCTATGTGTGTGCCAAATGTCATGAAAATCGGTTCAGCAGTTTTTGCGTGAAGGAGTAACAAACAAACAAACGAACGTTTGTTTTTATCGTTACTTTAATGTTATGTTGTCTGAAGCACTCTGTAGCCAGAAGGTACTGTATATAAAACACATTTTCTGCACCTGATCATTACTCACTCAATATCCTGCGTACATCGTCCTCGACGCCACTGCTATTGACACTCGGGAGGCCGTAGTGTCTCGATAACCCGGGCGCTGTGTTTTATTGAACGTGAATTTGCCATGAAAACAGAATATTCCATTAGGGATCATAATACAACATTAATACTATTTAATAATCGATATTTTTTAAGGTAATAAATAGGTAGAGATGATAGAGTATCTGTTTATCATGCCGCGCCGTGAAGACTACCGATGATATATTTAAGTAATCATATCTTTTTACAGGGCGTGTGATAAATCCGCCTTTAACTCCCGCTAAATCATGAGTTAAGGCTCAAATGATTGCATAAAATAGTGCACGGCGTGAGGTAATACGTCTACCGGCCGGGCATTGTTGGCGATCAGCTGCTATACATCGTGTACGTATAAGAAAAAACTTTAAAAAAGATACATTAAATATGTGGTTTCAGTTAATGCCTCTCGCTTTTATCAACATTGTATACAATTATAATAATAAAGCAAAATACAGATAGATTAATGCACTGACCTTCAGTCACTTAGCGTATATTCGATCTAAAAAAAAAAAAAAAAAAGATAGATTAATTTTATTCTATTCTTTTTGTCTTCTTGGATCAACCATATAAATAATCACATTGCAATTATTTAAAGAACCTACTTAATTGCCTGCACTATTTGCAAACTCACCAATATCTTGGTCGTAAAATACAGATTTTATACTTCGATCATGAATATGCGACAAGTATTGTGGTAAATCTTGATGATTATGACACGTTGAGGATAATCATTATTATTTTTTGTTTGAATTGTAGCTATTAACTTACTCGCAAACTCTTCAGCTTTACTATATTAGTATCAGTAGATTTTATTTAATATTTTAATTTTCCCTGGACTCCTTCAGTTGTGAAATCTAAAATATGATATAACACTGAATACTAATAAGTTTATTGAAGCGGATTATTCAAACTTGTTTTGTAAAAATAGTGAACGATACTCGGGAGTTTCGTAGTTATTACTAGTATTCGCTATTTTAACTTCCTGGTATCGTAAAATACTGTTAACGTATGTTAACGTAGAGATGTTACCAGTTTAAATTGTACGTACTGAAGTAAAGCGACTATATTGTCATGTTTAATCAGCTCTTGCTTATAGGTTTTATTCCGAAAGTTATATTCAAAACCACAATAAGATCAGACAGTAACAATATATTATCTCGTGTTCAAACCGTCGTCGATACATCAGTGCCGCATGTAACAGCTCTGGAGACTTGAATTGTTAAATGAATTCTCTGAACCTCGACTGAAATTACTAGGAGATATTTTGAGGTAATTTGTTTTAGCGATATTACAGATATAGTTATATCTGGAGGCATGCCTTCTTCTTATACTCAATAGATGAGTATGAGAAGAGGGCATAAAAAAAATTGCACCGAAAAATTCGACAAGATTCGGATTCTTAATCTATAAACTATCCTTAACTCAAATCCTTCGATGGATTGCGGCATTTAGGTTTTTCATACTCAAATACTTCCAGGGCCTTCTCTTTTAGGTATCTATATTTATTGACAGCCGCGGAAGTAAACCTTTACTGCATCAGTGAAACTTTACTGCGGAAGTTTAAAGCTATACCTAAATTGGTTTATAGTAATTATAGTTGATTCATGATGACTTCAAGGTGACTGTAAGAAACGGAAGAGCAAACACAATCGCTATGTAATAGTGCATCAGACCTTATTTCTATTAAATTGATTACTATCATATATATCAATGCATATTAATCTATCAGATCAAAGATATGAATTTCGGAAAATAGACATTCTATTTTAGGAAATTATAGACAGTATACATTTTTTGATAATAGTTTTTGCCATTGTCAAAGAATTCTTTCAAGTCTGCTCGATAGTGACAAAGGAATGTTGTCGTCGCCGTTACACTCGCCTTTTCATCGTCAAAACTATTTTGCGCATCACTGCACCCTGTTCCAGAACTTTACTATTCAGAATTTATTTTTTGCAAGCAACTGAACGTTTGCTCATCGTTTGAATAGGACTAAAAATAATTATAAAAACAATTGTTATTCATAATATGTAGATAAACAAGTAGTTACTTGTTCTGTACTATTTTTACATTTGGCAACGTCCTTCAGCAGTCAAACTTAATTAAGTTAAAGGTCGTTGCAAAATAATTGTAATCCAGGCGTAGGTTCTTCTGACATTCCCCCCTCCCAACATGCTGCCACAGGATCGTGGTGGCGGGGAGATCTTGCGTGTTTCTGTGTTCCTCAAGGCTCTTCCGGAAACTGAATTCAGCCCTATGTTGCCATTTGGAATCTGCATCAACTAGATTAATACATTTACAGAATCACCTCTTAGGAAACATTGGTACACAGCAGATTAAAATTGAATTTCACTGAGCTGTGAGTCTGGATGATATTTTATGGTAAAATCTTTAAAAAGAACCGATGTGACAAGTTTGTCGCCTTAACTTGGATTTACGAGGTGCATGCATTGTAACGAATGCAAGGCTTACTGCAGCTAAAACAAACAAAATGTTGGGAAACAGAGTAAAGGAAAGTTTATGCCACTTGTAACACGTGGAATTTGCCAATGAAGCTCTGAAAAAAACATAGTGATAACATACTATCTGTAATAATACAGAACTGAAAAGAGTGTAAATTATTAGTAAAAATTCCACAGAGATGAATTATTGTTTTTCAGACTTGGTATATTGGCTACAGAGTTTTAATTCAAATCTATATATTGTATCAAATAACGCAAATGTTATAAAAGATAGTCTACACAAAATAGTGCACCTAATTGCAGTGGAGATGACATAAACCAAATTAAACGTAAAAAGCACTAAGTAACCAAGTGGAGCGCACTTAAGACAATATCTACAATTTATGAGTATCTTATTTTAATCTGAACGCTAAGTCTAGGCAAAGTGGTGTTTTCTAGTTTCGAATATTTCGTTGCTAAACTATAGTATTATTATATATCTAACATTATCATAACATTGAAAAATAAATAAAAAAGTATTACAAGAATTTAGGCCTACATACATATAACACTAGCTGCGCCCCGCGGTTTCATCCGCGTAAATTTTGATCTAATAAAAAAATCATCCCATGGAATCCCAACGTTTTTTCGGGATAAAAACTATTCTATGTGTTAATCCAAGTTACCCTCTTACTTAAGTTACTTACATTCCTATTAAAAGCCTTTTTAAGTAAATTTCATCCACAAAGTTGCCACACAATAAATATAATTAATATCTATGTTGATAGCTGGTTATACCGTACTGAGTCATTATATAACATTTGAATCACAAAATATGAATCAATAGTTTTTATGAGCGACTTTGAATAAGCTGTTTTTTTTAGATTCTTTTCACCGACTGCAAATGCCATTTTGTATTTCTAAAATATTATTAGACTATTAAAATGTTACATTTGTTTTTGGCGAGTGTCAACTATAGATGTTAAACAGGGTAAGTGCCAATTTGTTTCAATTTTGCAGAGTCAAGGATTAATATGTCATCAAATTAAAAGATAAATCGCTACAATGGTGTACCTACATAGACATATGACTAAGACGTGAAATAATCTATTTGATTAAACAATCTAGACATGTTTGAAACTGTGAAAATGAAAATTTTCCCTGTAAAAGAATTGGACGCAACTTTTATAGTCTTTTAGAAAGTTCTAAGCGTGCCGTATCTCCTAACTCCTTCATTGTCTCAACTTTATAGCGAAACCTTCGTGTTCCAGTTATGAAAACGTTAACTATTATTGTTATTGTGACCTTCTTCGAGATTAGACTCATTATAGCGCGATCTTGGGCGACAACGATATAAAATTGTCGAAATTATATTATATTAAAACAGTTCTACCTTTATTTCTAAGATATTTTTTACCGTCATCATAATTTTAACTTTTCTCATCAAACAATATTCGTTCAATTTTTTACATAGGTCCTATTAAAAATACCAAGATGGCCGATTCCTTGCATCTCACATCCATCCCGGACTTTGATCGTCTCATCACCAGGTTATTCACCGACCAACAATCTTTCTTTTTTTTGGTAACGCAGGGGAATGCCTTTACACACACTACCCCGTTACTTATAAGTTAAAGGTACGGCAACCTGAGATAAGATAATTACAAATGTAGCCATCTGTAAAATTAATGGAAGTACAAAATTTATTAATTCGTGGCGCTGAGGGGTTCTGCCGTCGGATTTACGAATTTTACTACAATTAACATAATAATATTAATAACTGGATGATCTCGGTTTTGCTCGGTATTTATTTATTCGAATTACTAAATAAAAAAGGGCAAAAATAAAAAATTAAAAAGAAGAGTGACTGTAGATTGTATGTCTCGCGTCAGAGGCCCTCTCGACTGAGCAGTTTTGACATCTTAAGAGGTGTTGTGTAGCAGTTTTTTTACGGCCTGAAAACATCGCTAAAAAATCATTAAAAAACCTATCGATTTATTGCCCCTGGAACTCCTAGTGTTCTAAATTTTATAAAAATTGTTTAGTAAATAAAAAAAATAATATGGAAATATATATAGGCAATAAATCGACAGGATTTTGAAATTATTTTTTAGCGATGTTTTATACAAGAATTACCCACTCGTTCAAAGTATTAAAAGAATAATATTATAATTTATGTTGAAAAATTGATAGTATCGTGTATTATGACACGAAAAATATTATGGATTTTTCGGTTAAAGACCAGGAATAGAATTTTATCTTTGATCATCGAAAGCAAAAAAACTTTGCATTTGAAACGCGTTTTCATACCTTTTTTAATGATATAGGGGCGTAAACGAACAGTCGAAGCCATTTTCGTGACTACCACACCCATAGAGATCCGCATATAGTCAATACAGATGTGATACCCTTCTTTCTACTCTCCACTTCATGGGCCACCGGCTACTTACACACCGCATGAAAGTCGACAGCATAGCTGTCAGTTTATACCGGTCTCGTGTAAACGAGAGGTACCTCCCCGGTCGCGCCGACTAATTCAGTTGCATGCAAGCATGCAGTGTGGCACTACCTCTTAATAATACCTTATGCCACAAAACTGTAGGACCAGCAGCCTAGTTGCCGCACTTGGTATTTTTAATCCGATATAACTGAATGAGTCACGAAAAATAAAACATACTTATACTTTTTATTTAGGCACCGCGTCTATCATATTTTAGTAAGTGTGCATGTTTATGTATATAGAAGATGAGAAGCATGGCCCCACGTACTACATTGAGGATTCATTGACTGTGTCTTAAGACCTTTCTCAACTAATTAAAAATGGATATGCCCCCACACAAGTTTACTAATTACTGAATTTGTTTTACACCTTATATAATTAGATAAAATTATGGCACTAACGTCGAAAATGAGCGCGATAATTTCAGAACACTCTGTATTATCTCACTCGCTAATAAATAATCACCACTGAACGCTGGAGGAAGCGAGCGTGACTTATCACCGCAGATAAACCCCCGTTGTGACAATAGAAAATAATGTGTTACTGTATCATAGCATACAAGATTATCAGTAACATTTGCTTGGCTACGCTCATAATAATTTATTATTTACTTAGATCATGATACTCCGACTAAAAACGTAGGGGCTGTAAGTTTAACGTATAATGTATGTATATCTCTATATACCCATCAATGTCGGTATGTAGTATCGTGGTTCCTAAGCGAATGAAAAGAATATTATTTATTATAATCTAATCTTATCTAATATATAAAATTCTCGTGTCACAGTTTTCGTTGCCATACTCCTCCGAAACGGCTTGACCGATTCTCATGAAATTTTGTGAGCATATTGAGTAGGTCTGAGAATCAACCAACATCTATTTGTCATCCCGATATTCCCACGGGATCGAAAGTTACGCGGGTGAAACGGCGGGGCGCAGCTAGTATTATATAAAATTCTCGCGTCACAATGTTCGTTCCCGTACTCCTCCGAAACGGCTTGACCGATTCTCATGAAATTTTGTGAGCATATTGAGTAGGTCTGAGAATCGGCCAAGATCCCGATATTCCCACGGGATCGAAAATTACGCGGATGAAACCGCGGGGCGCAGCGGCGCATTATAAAATTCTCGTGTCACGATGTGCGTGATTGAACTACTCCGAAACAGCTGGATTGATTCTTATAAAATTTTGTGAGCATATCGAGTAGGTCTGAGAATCGGCCAACATCTTTTTTTCATCCCGATATTCCCACGGGATTGAAAGTTACGCGGGTGAAAGTGAGGGGCGCAGCTATATATATAGTTTTATTTGTAGATCTAGTGCGAAGTATTGCTTAAGGTTAACACAGAAATTGACCCTTTCACAACTATGCCAGCAACCATTAGGCGCATCCTGACTAAACATTGTTTTGAAAGTCAATAGCATTTTAAACAATTTTAAAATTCAGTGTTAATAAAAAAATGAATTAAAAAACTTTTCTTCTTCTTTTGTAACTACTGGTGAAAACTGTTCTTGTTTATATCTAATCTGTAAGTTCTGCTGTAAGTTTTCCAAATAAATGAAATAAAATAATATGAGGCTGTTTTTATTTTAATCATTAGTTTATTTCCAACTTGTCAAACGGGTTAAAAAAATTTTTTTTCCAGCTCCGACATCGGTCCCTAGTAAAATATCAGATTGACGCATACTTAACTACCTTTTTTTTTTTCGTCTGACCGATTTTTTTTTGTGCGACAGAGCGAGTATGATCTTTGGCCATGGGTACACTCGGAGCGTTCCCAGGTGTGCCAAGAGGGATCCAAGAAGGGCCTGGGATCCCTCTTAGCTTCACCGTGGTGGTTCTAGCCACTGTTACTAATCCCCCTCATCCGTCGAGAGATACTTGACTACCTATTACACGCAAATGCGGTTTTCGGTCGTTTCAGTAAAATTATTATCTATCAAATATGATAAAGATGAATCGCATACATTTCAACCTTATGAATTGATTAAACCTCATGAAACGTGTCTCTCGTCTTATTGACCCAGTTACGTTGACGTTTTCGCTTCGCAGCCTGAATCTGGAATCAGCAGATCATAAATTTATCCTAAATTATACAAAGGGAGTTACTAAATAATTCACATATGAATGCGACACGTCATCTCGCAGGAATGTATAAATAATTAATTTGTACTCCGAACGTTACAGAAACACAGTGGTAATAAAGTGAGAACATTGTCGAAATGCGTCCTGAGTAAATTAACAACAATTAAATTCAATAAGGCCCACTTGCATGAAACACAGAGTTAAACAAATAAATAAAGTATTAGCTCACGCAGAGTTAAAATTTTAATACAGTTAACTCGTGACCTGTCTTGCACCATTGAAAAGTTAATAACCCGACATAAGATGTTTGACAATTTAATGATGCGATCAAATTTGAATAATTGAATGGCGAATGGAATGCGTCTATCTATCTCTTTCATCGGTTTTTCTTTTATTCATCGGTTTCATTCCATGTAGTTTAACGTCTGGCTTCTACCACCTTTTTTTAGTCTTATTATTTCAATTAGCCCTGACACAATTTCTATACGTTGTTAACGTAAATATATGGAATCTATATATTGTATTAAACTCCTAGGAAATATACAATTCCGAAACTGTTGGACATGTATAAAATATTGTTTTGAAAATTCTTTAATACATACATGCATCAAGAATAACTCTTGCACACACATTAATCTGAGACCGAGAATACAATTGTTTTAAGATGCAGTTCTTGATAAAATCCCCTTCAACCCCATTGGTACCATATCCGCGTACTATTACCATTTTAAATGTTTACATTTCCGATTGCTATTTAGGAAATGTATGGATATCCTAGGATATGTGTCCTAAATCATTTATTTTACATATTTTCGGGCAATTTTAAGAATTACATACATTTCCTAGGAGTTTTATACAAGGACCGATTAGGTACATACATTTCCGTTAACATAACATATTTGATATTACAGCCCACTGATAGAGGTTAGGAGAATCAGCTGTGCAGGTATACCTACACAAACTGAAAAAGAGTCTATCGCAATGCATTAAATTAAGGCGACGCCACATTGGCTTAGAGTAAGTTTATTTTTACTACAATATTTTGTGCTACGCAAGTTGTTGAAATATTCAATAATTTACTACATTAGTTGCAAATATTTTTTTTTAATTCGGCATTCTTCAATTTGTAAACAATGACTACATTCATACGATACACTCTATCTATACCAGCTCCACTCCGGAATGTTTTTGAACCGTTATTTATAACATACAGCTGGACAGTTTTCCTATTTTCTATTATAATATGAGAGGATTCGCCTTACCTCTACCCTCCACATCCACTGCCAAGGGTTAGTGACTTAACCCTCCGATTTTGGTGGAATAAATATTAACCTGGACCCTGAATTAGCGCTTAACTCTCGGAAATAGAAGATTTAATAATTTAACCTTGATTAGTGATTTAACTCCGAGTTAAATATTTGACTCAGAGCCGTCCAAGTGGCCCTAATAGTATTTTGTTCTTGATAATCTCGCGATTAGTGAATATCTACAACTGCTTTGCGGTTTAATGTAAACAACATGCCATAATCTACTTAATAAAATTACAGTTAATTAAAAAATAAAATTGTTTTTTTAGCTTTTTTTGAAACAATATACAGTAATTACTGTAATTATTAACATGATACCATTACTATTAGTTGCTATAATGCCTAGATCGCTATGATCTTTACACTACAAGTAACAAGCTATCTGTTACTTTTCTTATGAATAAATTGCAGCGAGCTCGTGACCCGATGCGGACTCATTACGTATTCTTGAAACGCTCCGTCGTTTGTGGGGTTGTTACGATGACGTGTGCATTGCATATCCTTTTCTTGGCAGACGTCTACGTCTGTGATTAGAGCATTACTTCATTAGAGTATTAAACTTTCTGTCTCTTTTCCGCATTTTCGATTTTCTTTTCATTAAATAAATCTCAACATTTTCAGTTAGGTACTACAATATTTACGTCTTAAATTTATTTTTTATTTATTTTGTGTCCTTGGTTTATACGTTGATACAAATACGTTTGTACCTAGTCGTGTAAGTGACGTTATACTAGTAAGAGCTCACGCTAGTAACATAGAAGTGATGGAGAAAGGACCTTGTCATCGCTCACAAAATGACACCCGCTTCCCTTTGACAGTGGCATAATATAAATTGGATAAGGATATTTCCGAGCATCCCGCGTGGGCGAGTGTCTACGTACTTATAAATGTTGGGAATAAAGGAAAGATTTAATCTTTGCTAACACGTATGTGGGTTAATGCAATAAAAATAAAACATAGACATGTCGATATCGTTCTTCAAATGTACTGTAGTGGGCCATATACAAATGTCTTGTTTAGACTTTCATAGAACCCTGTACGTATCTCCATGACAGATATACCGATGTGTATTTGTGCGTTCCTCTCTTTACCTCTTTGTTCCCAAAATGCTACCGAAACGTACAAAGAGAAACCATACGAAACGTCACAAAATGGCTGTCATTTTGCGGCGAATTATGTACTCGCACGTTTTGTTGTAGGACGGCTTGATACTGACACGGTAGTGGAATAATAGGTAGTTCTTTACAATTAAAAAAACGTGTGTGCTTTAGATACCACACCTGAAGTAAAACTTAATTATTGATTTAATACACAATTTTATCACCGTAGTTACAATGACATAACATGTCATATGATATTTATTTTTTTAAATACAAAAAAGTTTCGACTTAGGTTGGAATTTTGAATTTGAATGACAACTTTCTTTGACCTCGCCCGATGTGTGATTTTTGTAATGCTCTAGCCAGCTTACTCCCCAAGTCAAGCGTGCGTAAGGAGTTTTGATTAAAAAAAACATTTTGATAGATCCCACAGTTTAAGTTTTCTTTTTAAAAATGAACTTTATTCTGAAGTGAGAGATGCGTAAAAGACGTGAGCGTCCTAAGTTTTATCGTGCTTCATTAGTATTACGCTGAGCAGTGAGCATGTTACTCTGTGGCCAGACTAAATGTGTAACAAGTAGCTACGATATAAATCAAAAGGCTCCAGGCCTAAGTAAGACACCTGCAGGTGTGGACGTAGATTTATGATATTCAAAAATATGACGAAAGATTAGAGATTGAGTAACTTGGATTACCCACATAGGATAGTTTTTATTCCTAAAAAAAATTCCTATGGGATATCATAGGATGATTTTCTATTTTCTACGGGATCGAAATTTACATAAACTATTTATATATTTAACATAAACATAACAATTATTATATTTATATATTTAACACAAACATAACATAAACAAAACATTATTTTTAACATAAACTACCCACTTACTACTTCGTTTACTAATTCAAACTCAAGCCCTTAGCTTAAGTACCTTGAGGTTTCATGGCTCCGTAGAGACGTTACAATATTGTTACTGAGACGTATTAGTACTGCTGCATAGCGTAACGATAGGATACAATATTCTGTTACATTGTTGTGTTGTTTTTGTTGTTTATTTATATTTATTATATCTGTATATTGGATATTGGTAACCTGATATAGGAATGTTTAGTATATTGGTTGTCTATGTTTAGTCATAGACCGTACACTGAATATTCATACCACAGAATATGATATGTATGGTTAGGTGCAGATGACAAGAGAGAGAGAGGGATGTCTGACATTACGACCATGACTTAGTGATAGCTACAAGCATGTTTCACCGTAGGTAGAGCTGCGGATTACCAGTAAAGTAAACTAAGGCATCAGCTGTCAACCCTGATCTGTCAGACTTGTTCTACTTCCACTTGGCATGTGTATGTAACAAGGAATAATCACGAGATAAAAAAAACGTGGATTTCATGTCCATGTATAAAATAAATAAAATAAAATAGCCTTTATTTCAGAACAGCTTACAAATTAGTTACAGATACAGTTATTCTAGAAATTATTTTATATTTATTGCTTGCAGGTCTGTTTGCCAGTCGGCATAGGCCTCCTCCAACCTTTTCCATTCCAACATTTTCTCTTGGGCGAATCTGTTCCACGTCACACCTGCGACTTGTTTTATATCGTCGTCCCGCCGTTTTTGCGGTCTACCTCTTTTCCTCTTGCTTTCTCTGGGGTACCATTGTGTCACTATTTTACTCCATTTATCCTTTCCTCTTATCAAGTGCCCTGCCCAACGCCATTTGAGTCTCCGAATTTTAGATATTACATCATTGACCTTTGTTTTTTTCTATTTCCACAGTTTCTCACTTTGTCTGACTTTTTGCTACTTAACACGCTTCTTTCCATCGAATGTTGGCAGGTTGAGAGTTGAGAGATGTCCATGTATACTTAG
>LUGF01022127.1:17687-29940 GCA_001625245.1 Calycopis cecrops | reverse complement strand
GATTGTGTGTGATCTTCTTTTTTTTTGTTTGTAACTTTGAAAGTTAACACGAATGTGTTTTATTTCTTTGCGTGTAAATTGTTGTATAACAGTGTAATAATGTGCCTTAATATAGATATCTTATTCTTATTGTTAAATATTAAATAATAGGTAAAATGTATACTGGATTTAAATTTTAATAACTCCTACCAGGTTTTGTGCTCAGTCAAATACCTATGAATTGATTTGAGCCGTATATAAAACATAGTATTTTATGTAAACATGCTATGCTATATAAAACATGTTGTCACAAACTATTTTATAACACCTTTATGTTACCATGTTTTAAGCAAATAAATATTATTATTATTATTATATTTTAAATTTTTATTGCTCAGCATAATGCTGGTTACTTTCTGCATCTACGGGCCATAGCCAAGTAGATGCAGTAGGTACCTACTAGTGTGTGGTGGTGAGATGGTCGCTTTCAGGTAATTGCATGAACTTTCTCACTATTCTGCATGTGTTCATTATTATTATTATTATTATTATATTGTCAATCAATGATCTATCTTGTTGCTCTCGTTTCTCTCCTTCACTCACAAACCGCATGGAATCCTCCACCAAGGCTATCACTTTTCTGTCACTCGTGCTTGTCGGCCAAAATACCAAATTACCACATGCAACAATTATAAGCAACAAAACATACTTTACAAATCTAATTTCGCTCCGTCAGACGCTTATTACAGAGCGACCTTGAGAGCTAACACTGGCACGTCAAAATAAATCCCACAACTTATTTGGGAAGAGCGGCAGTTAATCTGCATGTGACCTAAAACAAAACATACGTAATTGCTGCACACCGTATTCGAGATTCAATATGCTTTCTGCTGTCCCTTTGGCAGCTAAACAGATCTTTGTATAAATTTACCCCCTGTCCCTCTCCTTCTATGTGCCTTCTTTAGTGGTAATTTGTTAAGTTTCGTTGTCTCTCGAATCTCCAGATTCGGGATGATATAAGCATTTGTTGAGATTCATTTAGTTGATATCACTTTACTGGTATTACCGTTTTCTATTATTGAAACCTAAGTGAGAAGTATTCAGCTTTCTACTTATTTTTAAATAATATAAAATATTTATATTATTTCATTTGAGAAAATTGGATACCAAGAAAATACTTGTACACTGACGTTTACTTCTTGTAGGTTGTTTGTAGGTTATTGCACGCAAATATTTACTACCAATTCTTCATTATACAGACATGCTACTCGCAATACAGTTAACTATTTACTCATAATATTTATACATTCTAATGTAAATACGTAATATAACTCATCCTGACGCACTTATTGAATAGCTAGTCAAAACGACCATTGTATGAGGTAGTCTCGTGTAAGCGAGAGGTACCTCCCAGGTCGTACCGACCAAATTCGGCTGCATGCATGAGTGCTTTATGGCGCTTCCTCTTACTGTACTATACCTATATGTTTTTTTTATGGTTTATATTTGTCTCTACAAGGAAGATAGCTCGCTACCTACTCGCACAATTTGGTGTATACGTCTGAAGTGATTATTTGATAATAAAAAAAGTAATGTCTTTAATTTTTTACAGTTGATTCGATGAACGGATCTCTATGAGAAATTTGTATTCCCGAGTTTAAAATGCAATCAGAAACCTAAAAGATTCATTGATAAAGCTATACGGCAACAATATTTTTTTTTTAATTTGCTTAAAAAAATAAATAGCGTTACAAACAATACATAATAAATAACAATAACAAAAAAAGTAAAGCCAATAACAGGTTTCCCTTCATAATTTTTATGTTTAAATAAATATTTAAACAAAATATAATCAATCTGACTCCAACTAAAGCGAGGGTGTGAGTTCTAAAGTCGATGTGATGTCTTTAAATTATTTTACTGATACATTGTTGTTAAGCCCAAATATGACATTTTCAGGTCGGCCCGCTCTGAACCTGTAAAACCAAAACTACAAACTATGAATGTTACATGAATTGTGTGGTGTAAGGAACAAGTGTTAGCGCGAGTTTATAATTCAAGGTGAGATAAATAAATCGTTCTTCAAATAAGAATGTTGAGGAGAGAAATTAATATCGAGTTTTGTTCATTGGTACACAAAATTTTAAAGAGGAACGATAACGAACCTGATGATCGGATTATTATTCTTTTAGCAAATAAATTTAATGTTTTGCTAATGTAATATCTGTAAATATATCTAAGCTACATTCCAACCAAAATAGTAAAGTAGTTGTTGCATAAAAAAAAATGTAATGATAATAATAAAAAGGATTTAGTAGGACTTGAATTAAGACATAATAATATTATGTTCTGAACCACATGTGATGCCATCTAGTATCAATTAGTGTAATCAATATGTAATTCCGATGTGTGCCGAGTAGATCGTTCGGCCGCTCTCGGGCACCGATGACGCGTCGATGTTTCGAGTTGCTTCGCGGGCACTTGAGAGTCGCCATATTGTTATATTGTTGTATCACTTGAAAGACGCATTACGCTCTCGCTTTTGAATTACGCCGTTTTGATGCCGATTAGTTCGGCCGCGTACATAATTGAGATTTGAGTTGTGATTCCTAATATGATTTACGTGTTGTTTTCCCCTTTTGTCATTATCGGGAGTGTAAATTAATTGTTGGACTAATATTTGAACTTGTGTTTTTGTAAATGTGAATAAAAGACTATTGAGAACCCGCTTGACGAGGCTTGCCTAAGAAGATTCATACTTCGGGCGGATTGCAGCTTCACGGAAAGCTAAGTATATCACACACACGCTTGAAATTTATGGCCATAGGTTTTATAGTTTGATGTGATATATCTTAAGCCGAACCATACAGCACAACAAGAGACACAAGGTAATTGCACCTAATTTTAAGTTAATATAGCTCCGCGTGACCGCGGACAAAGTTCATTCTGACTTGTGCACTGAGTATAATATTTGTCTTCCACTGCGCCATAGTCCCAGGGATAGAATTGAACATATTATATTATGTAATATATTATGTAGTTACCGATTAAATTTTTGTGCACTCAGTTTAGAATTATCTTAATAGTTTTTTTTAATTTTTAGCATGACAATAGAAAAATTAAAGTTTTTAAAAATATTAAATATGTAATATATTATATAATATTGTGTATTTATAACTAATAATATATTAATTATATATATCCTACCTATTAAAAAGTAAAAATAAATGAAAGGCATATGTTTTATGCGTTCTATACCTGATAATCTTTTAACTTGTCCCGTACCCCAAACATCAAGGTGTAGGGTCTAATTTGCATTTTATTACGGCTTAATTTTCAAGCCTTGTTAGAGAAATGGCGAGCTCTCAACGCGATTCTTACAATCAGATTACGACCATCATATTATATTTATTCCGCGTGCTTAAGTATTTGTAGAGTGTGAAATGTGTTTAGAGTTAGTAAAAGCATTCGTTTATATACTGATTTAATTCCTGATGTTTATATAAAATTATATAACAGGCAATCTTCTAATTAACTACTAGTTAACTCGTTTGGTTTATAAATGTTGAAACATTAGCAAATTTTAAAACAGTCAAGTATGCTGAGGTACACGCACCTAAACAAGCATTTTTGCAAGCATTGTAATAATACGATAATAGTAGTTTATGCAACTGTCGTATAACGAAGGGTATTAAAAAACGAGTGTGAGTTTTTGAAACGAGCGAACGCGAGTTTCAAAATACGACCTCACAATAGTACCTCACGAGTATTTTAATACCCGTGTTATATGCAGTTGCATACACTACTTTATCTTCACTAATGCAATTCAATTAATCAAATATTGCGAAACATTAAATTCACGCGTATTGCCCCATTCGTTGTTGGACCGACGACTGTTTGACCGACGAGGCGACGACTGCTTGACCGACGAGGCGACGACTGTTTGACCGACGAGGTGACGACTGCTTGACCGACGATTTAAAATGTAATGTTCTTTGAAGATATATATTTTTAATAAACACTTTAATTTGATTGCAAAAATTGCGGCGCGTCTTTTTATAATTCAATGTTAAAATACCAGCTTCAATGAAATATAATGAGAAAAAATCACATGACTTTACTTTTAAATTTCTACTAAACAGTAGATTATTCGTTGTCTGTGGCGTTCATTTTTGCTTTCATTTTTTTGTAGAGCTTTGTCTCTTTCTCGCAAATCCTTCGCAAGCTGGCATTGAACCAATGAGAGCGCAGCTGCAGTGCGCGCAGGGCCAATCAGGAGCGAACGCGCACTGTTAGGATTTTGAAATAAGGAATTTAAATTTAAAATAATAAATCGATGCTACTAACTACTCTACCCTACTATTGATGCTTCTTAGAGGTGCGTAACGGATGACATGACTACAATGTAATAAAATAACTACCTAAAATACTAACTGACATACAAAAAAAACAAGAAGTTCCATAATACACCAAACAACGTACGAGGTAAACGTCAGCAAAAGTCCAAGTATTCGGAGTCATAAAGTAATAAATTATCGGTTATTAGCGCAGCGTGTAAAGCGAGCACACGCCACTCTCATAACTCAGACAATATTGAATCACCTCTTAATAAAGCTGCACACTTCGAATACGTTACAGTGCAAACTTCACGTAAAGTAGGCCGAACTAGAGTAGGTAAAACTTATATCGATATTTTATACAGTTTGTTTTCTTCGTAATGTATTATTGATATTTTACGTAAATTATTTTTGATTAAAAGATTAGTATATTACTTAATTATGTAATTGGATGCCTATTGGCGGCAGTATTCAGGTGAATAATAATTATTACCTGCTCGTTGGCTAATTATATAAAAAATTTGTGTTCAGTGAATAATTATACTTCTATCACTCTCCTTGCAGTAGCCATGATGATCATGAAATTATCCAGTCTGACAAAACAGGCCTACATGGTATAATAGAAGTATGATAAAAGCGTCAGAGACAATTTTTTTTAATAAAACTAAAGGTACTCCGAGTACGTTGCTACACAAACTTATTGTTTTAGCTAGTTTTCTTGCACTACCGATCCTCTACCGAGAATTTTTCAAAGGTAGACCAAAGAAGAGCCGAGGTTCTGAATTAAAGTCTCCCTTGCCTATAATTGTAATATAACTAATTATTTAAGGCTGTATCAAACACTAGAATGTAAAAATAGTTAACATAATTTTTATATATATACTATTATATCACTAATTAATATCTATATCAAAATTAAAAACCATGTAAACGACACGCGAGAGCCGTACTCTGGATAAAATTACTTTCGATGTCGATATTTTAGTCACCGCATACTATCCACACGCGTAATTAGATCAATGCTAGCTGCTACAGGGAAACCTAAAATGGGTCACTGGCGAAGCCCAATGCGGAACCTGAAAGATTCGCCTCACTATATACCTGCGGCTTCGTATTATCTTAAGCTTCAGTATAGCTCTACTTCAGTCGCGTCTTGGTTATCGATCATGTGTCTATTGTGTTTGGATTTCTATAACGACCTACAACTTGGGATTCAATTTGAGTGATAGGGATGTGCGATAATTATCGGTAAAAGTTACATATAAAGTAATTGAATTTTATATTGGATAGACATTAGTAAATAAATACTAAAACAATTTAAGAAATACTTTATTATTTAGTAATCAGTGTATGTAAGATAGTGATTTCTTACTCTTAGCATCTAATGGATATTAAAATAATTTTAAAAATACTTCATTATTTAGTGATATGTGTATGTGTGATAGTGATTCCTTACAGTAATATATATATATATATATATATATATATATAACTATCTCTGCCCCGCAGTATAAACTACAACACCCTATTTCACCCCCTTAGGGATTAAATTTCTGAAAATCCTTCTTAGCCGATGCCTACGTCATAACATCTACCTGCATGCCAAATTTCAGCCCGATCCGCCCATGGCTTGGTCCGTTGGAAGATCGTCATGATATGTCACATTTGAGTATTATATATAGAGATATAGTAAAGTACTTTAGTACTCTTAGCATCATTACTACAAGTACTTTTTTACAGGACAAGGGGGTAAAAATGCAGTGGGACCGCATAAACATCCTCTTAAGGCCTGCGCAGAGAAGAGATTTTTGCCCGCAGACTTTATTGTCCGCTAAAATAGATCGCTTACAACTGAATCGAGTAACGCAAATGAAGGATTAAAAGTACGCGGTACTTTGCCTTTTTGTCCCCGGACAAAAATCACTCGTCTGCGCAACCATTAATTGTTATGCAGACGTTCTGTATTTCTTCCTTTCTTCTTCTTTTCCGGCAATATCGCTCCCGCGTAGCGCCGGCCTCATCCACTATCCCTAGTAAAAATGTGTTCGAATACGAGGAATTAAATTAATTAGTATTTTTTTTATTATAGAGTTAAAATTGTTTTATTAAAAAAAAACTAACTCTTATGATGTAAAGAAACCTGTCACCAATCTAAAATGTGCCTTTTTACATGACCTACTTACTATCGCAACAGATTTTAAATCTGCACTTGGCCGCTCAGTTGGCGAGAGTCAACAAACTTGTCTTTGGCATCAAACGAATCAAAAAAGAGACATTTGTAGACAAGTAGGACGTCATCAAAGTTTTACGCTACTTGTTTCCGTATTTAGCTGCAAAATATATTTTTAGAGAGATTTTACGAGTAGTAAATATGTGTATTAATTGTATTATATTCTTATAATGAAATAGATAATTTATAGCCCATATTATGTGTTGTGTTTAACGGTGATAGAAAGACGTACTTAAGCGGGGTAAAGCAATCCATTGGCGTTACTTTCGATTTCACACAATTTCACATTTTTTGATGCGACGTGTCTTAGTTCGTTCCATGAGGAATAAACCAAAACGTAAGTGATATTGTTAAGTTGTAACTGATTATGCTAAAGATGATCGGTATGTTACCTCTCCTTAACCTACGATGAATGCATGCATGCAGCTGAATTGGGCCGACACGATCAAGAAGGTCATTTACACGAGACCGGCGTAAAGTGACAACCGAGCTGTCGCGTTACGTGCGGTGTGTAAGTAGCCGGTGGAGGACAATGGAGGTGGGAGGAGAAACGAGGACAGCGCATCTGTTTAGTCTATATGCGGATGTCCTTGGGCGTAAGTAGTCATGAAAAGGGCTCCGACTGCTCGTTTACCCCCTCTACCAATACTTTTCTTGTGCGCCTTTCCTGTATGAGTGAGTGACAATTTTGAGTTCTTCAGCCACATTTTTTATGCTCTTCTCTGGTAACACAGAGTCTACAAGACATAAAATGATGTAACACCCTTCTTAAAAGCTAGAAATATATGGCTATCATAGTAATATCTGTATATTGCCATCCAACCTGCATATTGGGGTTTGGATGAATCTAGTTTTTTTATTTTTTTATTCTGTTTTTAATTAGGGACCTTTGTAAGGATGAATAATATAGTTTTAGTCATCATTATATATGTAGACCTGGTATTAGCCACTAAGGTTTGGCTGGATTTAGTTCTGACCGGAAAGATACCGGCTAGACCTAGTTTTACCCGAAAATAATCGGCTAATTCTAGATTAAGCCTAAACGAAGTCGCTACAATTAGTTCTAAACGGCGACTAAAGATAGTATACCTACTAAAAAAAAAATTATTGTGTCTTGATAGTTTCAAGAAACAACCAAATCCAATGTATATCTGCACAACCATAGAACATGCCATTCAGCGTGTTGCAGCTTAAAACCTTGCGCCTGTTTGTTGGTGTAATCTGTGGCAGGAAGCGCCTCACCGGGTTTTTTAGTCTATGGACATTTCTTGTGTTCCTGTCCGCCGTTCCACTACTCTTACGCATCGCGCATCTCATCGCACTCATACGTAGATAGTGTTAAATAAAATTCAATTCAAAATTTCATCGTTTTATTTGGGATCGCTGTATATACAGGGTTAAATGTAATTAACGCAAGACTTGTTGCAGGCAGCATGTCTACATCAATACCAACAACATTTGTTCTACTACTTTTGAAAATTAATAGTATTTAAAATTTTAATATTCCCATACAAAATTAATATATTGCCTCTGAACTATCATTTAGTCTGCGTGCGGCTAAGAAAATAGCGCGGGAAACGCGCGCGGAAGATAGGGGGTCCCGCGCGTCATTCTTACAAGATACAGAATAATAAATAACAGAGAGTGCAAACATTTTTTGTTTTTATTTTTTTTGTGCTATTTATCTAGATTCGTAAAAAGTCGTAGAACAAATGTTGTTGGTATTGATGTAGACATGCTGCCTGCAAGAAGTCTTGCGTTAATTACATTTAACCCTGTATATGCCCAATTAGGACTCTCCAAACAGCAAGAAACACAAAATGTGAACCATGAAACGATGTTCAAATGATAAATACTACCAGGATCTTATAAAAAAATTGAAGATCAAATAATTATTTTACCTGTTTTCAAGTATAATGTAATTATTGCTGCAACTCTGTTTCAAAGAGTACATGTTTGTCGCCTGTTGATAGAAATTGTATTCATACTTGAACGAATAATTGTTGTACTTTGTTGAAATACAGCTGCACAGTAATTATAAAAATATATATTCGTTTGTAACAAAGTATTTCATGGTTAGCATTAATATGTTGTCGTGAGTTGTGTAAAGAAAGAATTTTGTGAGTTAGTTATGACACTAGTTATGCGGTATGCCCCGCGGTTTCACCCGCTTAAATTCTGTCAGTAAATTACACTAGACCGGCGTGAAGTGACAGCTGTGCTGTCGCGTTTCGTGCGGTGTGTAAGTACCCGATGGCCCATGGAGCTGGGAGGAGAAAGGGGGGGCAGCACATCTGTATAGTCTCTATGCAGATGTATATGGGCGTCGTTAGTCATGAATGCTACAACTGCTCGTTTGCCCCCTTATACCATAAAAAAAAATAGGACTGCACCGTTGTCTGCCGAGCTGATATGTGAATTTAAACCTTTCTCAAATCCCCTTCTACACACAAAAAAAATCGTCAAAGTAGGTTCAGTCGTTAAGGAGGAGTTCAGTTAGATACACACGCACACAAAAATGTTATATAATTATGTTAAGATAGGCAAACGGGCAGTCGTTCTATGACTGCCGAATTCGTAATTATGCAGACGAGATTCCCTCCTCCTTCTTCTGAGTGATTAGTATGTCGAGCAAGCCCTATTCAGCTGCAAGGCAGCATATCACTATACAAATTTTCTTATATAACACTGAAATGATCGGATCCAGCGGATGTTGACTTCATTTCCAACGAATGTTGATTAAACTGTCGTTGTACTTAAATTAATGTTTTAGTAAGTTTTATAAGAGTTGTAATGACCACTTGGAAGGTGGGAGAGGAGTTAATGTTGATGTTGCGAGATCAATTTATATAGTTGAATAAAATATACACTCAAAGTACACACAAGCTTCGGCTTCCGTATCAAACTGAAAGGCTTTGATCCCTTCCATATCCTAAAAAGAAAACAGTTTTGGAATAATCGCAATCTTGCGTAAAGGGTTACCTTTCCATTTTACTTACCGTAATCAGTTTTGTTCCTATCGATATGGTTCAGTAATATTCATACTAGTGATATAATTTGACTTTAATGATATAATAGATAGGATTTCTTTAAAGCATAAGGGGGTAAACGTGCAATAGGAGCCAATTTACCGACGCTCATAGACATCCGCAGAGGTTATACAGATGCGTTGCCCCCTTTACTCCCCCTACCTTCATGGGAATTATTATTATAGAAATTATGTATAAAAACAATAATTGAAAGCACTAAATTCTTCCAGATTACCTACAAGGTCGATTTAGTAGATTACTAATAATATGTTATCAAGCATTATTAATTGTTTACTGTGATACGGACGATTTTCAATGCGAAGAAATTATGTGCGGTTTATTTTTTATATACCTTACCGTGTTTAGTAAGATCTAAGTAACATACAGGTATTTATTGTATTATATTTATTTAAAGTATTATAAAAAGTCAAATATCTAAATGAAATATCATAACACCACAATTCCAAATTTATTGCAGACAAATCCATCTATTCCCATTTTGTATTACAGTCTCTAATTTACCCTTTGTAATTTAATGTGATTAAGTGAAATTGCGTTTTGCCTCTTGACTTTGTACAAATTAGTTGAGAAATTAATACAATTTTGTACCAACATCTTTGGTTTGGTCCCAAGTTGTGGGCACGCTTGGTCGAGCAAAGAGGTCGTAATGATTAAATTGTGGGTCCCGGTATCATCCCTTTAATGCTCGCTCGAGTAAGTAGGTAGTTATTGTCGCTGTAGATACAACCTTATAATGGGTTTGTTTCACGATTCCCGGAGCATTAAATTAATGTGATTCTTTTTTATTGTCTTTTTTCAGTAACATTTATTGTTGTATTTCAAAAGGTTGTTTTACTTTATAATGAAGCAACACATACCCATTACTTTCTACTGTGTTTTTTTTATACAAACTACCAATAATGATCTTACGTCGCTTATTTTTTTTTAATAAAAGATCTTCGTGGTAAAAAAAATCATATAGGTACATCCTATACGATTTTTTTTATAGAATAACGCCCACTTAGGAAAAGAACTGCTGGCTCCACCGGGCTGGAGCGGTGTCGGGGTGGATAGAGGACAGCCGTGCGGTACAGTAAGTAGGTAACTATTATATAGTTCATAGCGTATAATATGCGTAGGGGCCGTTATTATAAACTCTCACTGGCTCATGACGCCGTTATCCCGGTGTAAGCGCCGCGTAAATTTTTATTTTAACAACATCCTTAAAGCGGCGTTATGGAGGATACTGGGTATTATTTACACGCTTGTATTCCAAAAAACTCTATGCCTCTTAAGTTTGAATAAAATAACCGTTAAGTACAGATATTCGTGAAAAAAATGTGCCATTGGACATGAAGTATACGAAATATTGAATAATATTTTTTATACTTCATATTTTATGATGGGTATCGAAGGTTCAGAATAAAGAGGATTAAATAATTGTGTAACGTCCTATAGTATGCAGTATGAGTTATTTTAATTACACTTATTTAGTTTACAAGTAAATGTCAAAATTTTAATGGTTTTTCACAACATTTCACAAAATTATTATTAAATTATCTGTATTAATATCATTTCGTATGAATAAAATAACTTTCGACTATAAATCTGACTTCAGAAAGTTTTGCATTTACATTATTAAATGTTATATTTTATACCATGGTACACATTTTGTGTCTAGCTATATTTTTACTGTTTTGTTAAATTCGAATATTTGTTTTTTCAGCGTTACAACAATAAAACGGAAGGAATACATATTTCATATTCATTGTAGGTTATTTATGTTCCGCGGCGTGGAATCAAATTGAAAAACATAGCTATAGTTTTTAAGCGCCTTTTTATTTCATCGGGCATAGTTGGTCAGTTGCAGTTGGTCAGTTTAGTTGGTCAGAGTGGAAAGACTGGAAGTGCAGTGACGCATTGATGTAGTAAATGACTACTGACGACAATAAACATCAGCAAACTGATGTTAACCAGATACGTCCCTCTTACCAATTAGGTTTGTTTCGCCGGTTCCTCTCAGGACAGGGTTAGGTTGTACTGGTGTAGATGTCATTGTCGATGTTCAAACGGAACGTTTTATAATTCTTTTTGAATTAAAACATACTCAGTTCATTGCCGCTCCGTATCTAAAAAGTAAGAAAAAAATGGAACTGTAATAAGCTCACTTTGTTGTCCGGCTGTCATTTTATACCAAAGGACATGTCATGTTCATTTTATACAAAGGAGTGTAGACGCCTGAAAATATAAGTTTGCCAATTTATATAGTTGTAATTCTGCGAGCATTGTTACTGTTGGTACAGGACCGTCGGTATGTGATTCCGAGTCGCATTTGATTGGTTTTTTTGAATAGGGGGACGATCGTCGTCCCCATCAGTCCACGACAAATATACGAGCAATCTAAGCTATTTGGTGTTTACCCAATAACATGCGCACTGTTAATGGTTATGCAAATGCGTTGCTCTTTTTTTCCTTTTCCCCTTAATCTAGTAGTCTAGACCACCAAAGTATTCTCAAATATACATTAAAGGTACATAATGATTTTTTAAGTTTACGCGTATTTTAGACAGTGTAACAAAACTATGTTATCGCTTGTAAAGTACATAAATTAAATGCGATGAAATCCGTTAAAATAGTATTATTACGCTTAGGGAAGTTCTTAAGCCACCGGGCACCAA
>LUGF01022119.1:14636-30936 GCA_001625245.1 Calycopis cecrops | reverse complement strand
AAAATCTTCAAAAATTGCGTTACTTAATACTTTAACGCTCCCTCATCGACTGTGTCGCCGTCCTAGCCGAATAGAAATGAACCATTTGTACACAAGTGTATGCCTATCTAATTTCTCCCTCTCCTATTACGACGGGACGCTAATCCGACACGATCGAAGAGAAAAAGGCATGTATTGAAAATTATCAACGCTTTGGTCCGATTCAAACCCGGGAGTGTGTGTGAACATGATTATTACTATATCACGAGCATGGCAGAA
The DNA here is from genome assembly GCA_001625245.1 of Calycopis cecrops. Taxonomy (NCBI): domain Eukaryota; kingdom Metazoa; phylum Arthropoda; class Insecta; order Lepidoptera; family Lycaenidae; genus Calycopis; species Calycopis cecrops. The sequence continues at coordinate 30,678 of LUGF01022119.1, read as the reverse complement.
TGCTTATTAGCCCTAAGTCCTTGACACTTGTGGGATTTGTAATTTTCGGTAAAGGCCGTACCACTGCTAATTTCTATATATCGGGCAGTTGTGATAAATGTATTGACTATAGCAGTAATGGATTCTACTGAGTTTGGCATGGTTAGAAAAATAATTTATAGATTTATTAGGTCGCATCCCTCTGCTTCTAATTTGAGCGATTTCGCCTCCTACCTCTACAGGCTCGGGCGTCCCCATACGCTCAGCAACCACGATGTCCGTGGGTGACAGCTTCACTCCCAGCTTTGTAGCCAAAACGGGGACGTTGTGGGTAACACTTTCCCCTTTCACTTCTGCGATGTTGCCAATATCCAGATCTATCAGTAAGGCCTCCTGGTCCTTATCGTTTAGCTCATTCTTGAGCTGTACTACGGTGGCCTCCAGTTGAGCTGCATTATCCGGTGACTCCGACCTCTGCTCCACCGCTTCAATACCACACTCGACGACATCCAGGCGCTCCTTATGACTTGTCATGGCGTTACGGAGATCAGCCATCTCCTGACGATACTCCCGGAGCTCGGCCATGTACTCGGCAAGCACGCTGCGCATCTGGCTGTCGGAGATAATATCATCCGGGTGGGGAGGGCCCTGCTCGGACACTGTGGTAGCACAAAACGCTATTACGGACCGGGTAGTTCTATTGTCTCCCTTTTTCGCTCGCTGCCTGCACTCAGGGCAAGACCAGCCCTTGACGACTTGAGAACTGTCCGTGATCCCAATACATCCATTGTGGAAAATGCCAGTGCATGTTCTACATGTAGCAGCTCCGCTACTAGCCAACACAAACTTGCCACACGCTACGCATTTACCCATGGCTGTCAATAGATGGCGCTATCAGGGATTATCAATCTATCTACTTTTTTTGGTACGCAAAACTGTCAATAGATGGAGTTATAAGCCACGGGGCTTTTACGGCGTTGCCATTACACACACACCATAATATTATGTTCAGCACTCACTTTAAATGTCGGCGCACACTATACGCGACTCCACAAACCTTTTGACACTTATTATCAAAACTTAGCATTATTATTATTGTTTTCGGGTAGATTATTAGATATAAGTACAGTAAGTTTAAATTTTATTTTTATTATTTTTCAACTAGTTACTAAAACTTCTCGATGGATAACAGTATATGTTGTAGCGAACACACCAAACTATAGTCACATAATAAATCTATTACAAACTGAAACCTTAGATTAATTTTATTTCAGAGAATAATACAGAGAACATGTAGTTGGCACGAATCCGCGACGTCACCTCTGCTGATAGGTGGTCTCGATATATATCTAGATAGACGGTTTAGACTCTACTGACACACATTAGATTGTAACTGATTAGGTACTCTTTATCTATTACTTTATCAATCGCAATGTAGTGTTAGGGTCAACTCACACCAAAAGAGCGGCGAAGGGCAGCGAAGCGGAGCGCAGTTTATGGTCATATGAATTTCAACTTTATTTTCATTGCTATAGTACTTGTTATCAAATTTTCGCGATTTCTGAAGCATTCCAGCGACTTCCCGAGCCGTCGCGGAAATCCGCGCGTCTTCCCTACCGGGAGGGCGCTTCGCTTCGCTGCGCTTCGCCGCTCTTTCGGTGTGAGTTGACCCTTAGTGCATTATACTCGTATATAAGATTGTAACCGATTGCATGAATTTATTAATATTATAATAATAAATCACATTTTCTGTCTGACCCATGTAACATGAAATTCGGACCAAATTTCGACCAGCCTAGAATGGTATTGAAGCTCTACTCATCATCATTATCAGGCGTTCGTTAGTCCACTGCTGAACATAGCCGTCCAGCCAAATTAAGTTTTCATCTCAGAATCTGACAAAAAGAGCTGAATTTTATATTTTAAACAATGTTATATTTTAGTATTGTGGAGCTGTAGACATTGTCCCCGAGTCACTATGGAAACTTAGTTCTTCCAAGTCTAAAGTTTTTCGGAATATCTCGTAATTTCTCTACATCCAATCGTATGTGTGAATAAAAGTTGAAGAGCATAAAATTATTTGCCGATTTCGCCTCAAACCTTTCTCATACTAAGGAAATTCGTAAGACGTGTTGGTAGTGGACACTTCCTTTTTTTATTTAGTAGAAAGTTTGATCCAAATTCCTTATTAATTAATAAAATTATGAAAACTTAAAACTACCAAGTAATAATAACCTGTATTTAGTAGCACACATTTGTACCGGCCCGTAGTCACCGTTGATCCACATGCCTGTTACGTAGTATGTCGCTAGCACGAACTCATACCCCCTTATTAATAAACATAGAATAACGTTATCCAAGTAATAACCTAGTAATAAACTGACATCTGTCAAATTTCATACTTTTTATGTGTTTTTAATATGGAATTTGACAGATGTCAGTTTATTACTAGGTTATTACTTGGTTAACGTTATTCTATGTTTATTAATAAGGGGGCTAATGTTTTTCCTGTTATAACGTTGTACCACAGAAGTTCCACTTCTCATAAAGCATTATGATCTTTCAATATTTACCTGATCCCTATTGTCGCTTCTCCCAGTAGCTAAGCGCATCTCCAGCGCAAAGTTCCTTGAGCCAGTTATGTCCAGGCGGCACACACCACACGACGCCTGGGCCAGCTTGCAGTTCTTGCAGGAGTTGTGCTTGTTTTTGCATTGGAACACTTGGTTCATAAATCTTTTGTTGCAACTTACACAAGTTGTCTGAAAATTGTTTTCTTCACTGTTGCGACTTGAACTGGCTTGATTTATCCTAAAAATGGATATAAAGGCGATAAATAAAGTATGACGTAAGGTAAAAATAGTAAAAAGAAAATAATTTTTTGTCCATTCTTCTAGCATCTATTAGTTAAGTTATTATTAAGGTTTAACAATATCAGCAGACTTAAACATGACAGTAAATAGATTGAATATTATATAACTTATTATCATAAAATAATATTGTTATACTATACGATAATAAATAGATATATCTTATACTAAGTATTATGAATATTAATTAATAAAAAAATATTATTTTCACTAATACTTTTATCTCCCCGACTATGATGTCCAAATCCTGATTTTTTTTATTTGGTGTTTATAAATTTTCTGCCATAACGTATCCATGAGTTATGTAAAATAGCTAAGGATCATCATCATCATCATCATCATCAGCCTATTGCAGTCCACTGTTGGACATAGGCCTCTCCCATAGCTAGCTAATGAATAGCTAAGGATAAATATACTTAATTTATTTGTTTTTTTCGATTCTGAACCAAATCTGAAGATTTAGCCCGTCGTCAATGAAAATAACCCTGTAGCTGTGAGATAACGTCAACCCATTTTGAGTGAGGTTGGTACCACATCTGGTCTTCATACTTTTAAATTTAATTATTAAAAAAAATCTATTTAAAAAGCATTTTTTTAAATTTAATGTACTGTAAAAGTGTAACATGTCTGTTTGCACTAGGCAGTCAGCATATGCGAACGCTGTAGATTTCGTTTTTTTTTTCTTTTTTTTTTTAATCGTAACGAGCCATTTTCATAACTACCGACGCCCATTGACATCCATATAGAAACTACACAGATACGCTGCCCGACTTTCTCCTTCCACTTCCATAAGCCACTGGCTACTTAGACACCGCACGAAACGCGACAACACAGCTGTCACTACAGCACACTACACGCCGGTCTCGTGTAAGCGAGGGGTAGGTTAGTCTCCCCGGTCGTGCCGGCCCAATTCGGCTGCATGCGAGCATGCAGTGTGGCACTAACTCTTACTAATTGTTTTTTATACAAGCGTATTATCTGTGATTTCTGTAAGAACTGCCGTGCTTGATTGTTGCTGAAGTAATTAACGAATAGTAAGAGATAGGACAAAACGATTGAGCGCTACAGCTTTTTTCAGTTGGGGGTAGGATGGAGACCGGGTCAGCAGCGGGGCTGGTGGCGGGCCACTACTGAGGGAGTACCCGCGCATATTAACTTCTTACTGTAAGGTACAAGTTGGAAGCGGGCGACATGAGGTTGCAACAGACGACGTGTCGCAGCGACTCTACTGGTTCCTATGTATTTCTATGAAATTACCTCTGTAGTTAGCGACACGAAGCTAGCGACGCGTCGTCGAGCGGCAGACGCCAGTGTCGCCCGACCGCGGATCAGTAGTGTCGCAACGACACGTCCAATGAGTGTATTTTAGAGATGAGCTAAATGTATCACTGACAAGAAAAGAGTGATATATATTACTTCCTAATTCCCATTATGAATTTTATTTCATTGTCATAAAGCACAAAATAGCTATCAATTGGATTCCATCTGCTGTTGCCATCTGCGGTCGGGTTTCAATTCATGACCGCAGCGACGTGTCGCGACGACATGAAGCGGCGACACGTCGTCTGCTGCAACCTCATGTCGCCCGCTTCCAACTTGTACTTTTATGGCGGCTAAGCTGTAAGAACATTACCAAGTTGCGAAGGCAGGCGCGGCCTCCGGTGGCGCAGTAGGGGCGGTGGGCGCAAATCTAAAACAAATAACACGTTACACATGCTCTCATTTTTTTTTTGATATCTCCTAACAACTTCCCACAGACAATTTTGATGTAGGTCCGCACACTAAAGCACTAGGCGGCAGTCACGTAGTACCTGGTAGTATCCGGTTTCTCGCACGTTGGCAACTGTATATTCAACGTGCGCGGACATAATAACAACATTTAGTTTAAAATAAGCGAAATGATCTAAAGAAATTCATTTCGAGCCTAAAAGCTGCGACAGATGCACACTTGTTTAAAAATTTGTTTAAACAATTATTGTTATATATCTAAGTCTCAAGTAAGATGCAAAACAATATTATGGGAACTCTGTTTCGCTCGGCAGTGGGTGGACAGACCCAGACTATCAGTTCCATCGGTAATAACGGTAGCGCTGAAGTTAGTGTCCAGACCAGTCCGCTAGTGAGGCCAGGGAGGTAAATTTACAAGAAAAGGCCTGTACCTATGTTTTGATAACAATGCCAGCGCGAAATTTACACACAATTTGAAGTAAGCAGTAACTTAGATGTGGCAATTGGCATAACATTTTTGTGAATTGTGAATTTAAAATATATAAACAAAAATAGAAATAGAATAAAATCTGATACTTGCCTCGGTTGGATATTGGCTGTCGTCGAACTGTGCATACCGAGGGGAGAATTTGTACGCCGAGGAAGCGACACATGGTTCAGGTTTTCCAAATTAGGGTAGATGGGGCTTCTATTTTGGAGACTTTCTTGTATATTCGTAAATTGGCCAAAATTGTGACTGTAAACATTTTTTTATATTAGACATTTCATTGATAATTAATTTAACAAAAAAAAAAATAAGCAGATATTTGATATATTGTTTATAGTGGAAAAATGAAATATTTTTATGGCTGAAATAATTTAATTTTTACACTTTGGGCAACACTACCAATGGCTTATTGATAAACTCAGTTGTTATACATGACATTTATAAATTCTTTCACCATTTGATTGCCACATTATCCCAGAATAACATAGGCTATTTTTACCACAGGAAAATCTTCATTCACATGTGAAAACGGGTAAACTTCTAAACGGCTAAACCAATTGGGTTAAAATTTTGTACGGGTATTTCGATGGATGCTTAAAAAATACAATTGGATCCGGTAGGAGGCGCTGCTGTGCGCTGCTGACTGCTTGTCCCGCGTCGCCTACACCTTACTAACTTATGCGCTGAGTCAGTGTCATAATACGGGGAGTATTATGACACATGGCCTTTACAACAAAAATATAATATATGTTAGAACAAAATAAAAATCTAGGTATATATATAAAACTCAAAGGTGACATAGCCATCTATCAACGCACAGCCCAAACCACTGGACGGATCGGGCTGAAATTTTGCATGCAGATAGATGTTATGACGTAGGCATCCAAGGATTTGCAAAAATTCATCCCCAAGAGGGTGAAATAGGATGTTGAAATTTATATCGATTTTTTAGAAATTAAGCGCGGGTGAAACCGCGGGGCACAGCTAGTCTATAATAAAAGTTACATCAATTTCGGTTCATCATCCTACTTAAATAATATGTCGTTGCAAGCTTTGAGAGTTCGTTCACCTGCGAGTGGAACGCAGCGTCGGCAAATTCCTAGGCCACGACGTTATCGCCCCAGACCGTATTTTGACTAAGTCTAATTTAATAACATTCATCATCATCGCTTACATTCTAAATTACAATTTGTTTCTCCAATCGCCTCTCGTATGGGGCTTCTATCATATATTTGTCCTTGTTATGATGTCTAGTCTATGATAGTGATATAGATGAAGATATGATCAATAGAACGCCTTGTAGTGCAGGGTAGAGTTGAGGGTACAAGACCCCGTGGCGCCTATGCGCTGGACTGACCAGGTGAAGGCTGCGCTTGATCGTTCTCTCCACGAGTGCACAAGAAAGGCAAGGATGCGAGAGGAGTGGCCACGGATTGTGAAGCGTGTCACCAACCCTGATGTGACGACCACGACCACTCTGCCAAGAGTGTGACGACTAAGAAGAAGTGATATCTTAATTAAACACAATATTACAAACTGAATCATTAAATTTACGTTACAATATAAAACTAAATAATATCGCGGGTAACTAGTAATGTACAGTAGCCGGTGGTCTGTCCTGGGCTAACTGTATCTCTCTTCCTTTTTTCTAATGACAAAACCACATCCATAGTGACCCTTTTTTGTAGTCTCTTCCCACAGAGGCTGCAAAAAATTATGAAGAACGCCGCGCTCAATAAAATTAACACTATTATTGTAATAATAGCATAATGTTGTATCTTTTGCTCCAATTCCGAATGTGCTTGGTTTCACGCACCATTTTGAGCAATTATAACTTCGGCGTTTTTGTACTGTGCTTTGCCCATATTTATAAACATAGACATCTATCTACAAATCACTATGGAAAAGTATACTTCGTACTACGTTTGAAGACTGTCTCAAACTATCACTAATTATTAAAAATCATAAGTAATATAGCCATGTTACCTAACTAAAATTTGCTTAAACATATGTCTTAAAATCTAGGTCTTAAACAAAACGCACGGGTGGCTTAATTGATCTGCCACTTCGTGTGGTACGAGTGATACACTTATTGACTATTCCATCACCTTTACTACAATCTATAATACTACTTATTTTACTTTCTAATGGCCTATCTTGCTCTAACCTTTCTATGGAAACATCAACTTTTCTATTTGGTAATTGAATCTTAAATACTTTACTATTCCTACTCAAGACGCTATATAGGGGCCATCATAAGCAGGTGTTACTGGTTTTTCAACCCCATCGTTTCTAATAAAAGCATGTGAACAGTTATTTAATTCCTTATAAACGAATAACTTTCGCGAATCACTTGGGACGCATATTATTTATTATATCTCGTAATTTTTCTACATACGTATAGTCGTCACCTGTGTAGGTACTTTGGATTTACCTCGCTATAGAATTCGCTTGGTAAGCGTAACGTGAGACCTAATACTAACTCGGCTGCGCTAAGGCCGGTGTCACACCGACTGGCAGCTCTCAAACCGAATAAAACCGTTGATAGCTCATCGTCCCATGTATCGCTTTCAGATAGCTTACTAGTTAATGCTACCTTCAGTGAGCGGTGCCAACGCTCTATTGTGCCGTTACTCTGCGGATGGTACGGGGTAAAGCGGATTCTTTGGACTCCTAGTAACTTTAACAGATTGTCAGAGAGTTGGCTTTCAAATTGCCTGTCTTGGTCACTAGTGAGTCTGACTGGACATCCAAATCTACAAGTCCAGTTCTGATAAGTTACCCTCGCTACCGTTTCAGCTGTGATATTATCGACAGGTATAGCTACAATGTGGATGTGTTATCGGGTACTTATCGGGATAATGACGTGTCGGTGTACCTTAGTTTTTTGACACGACACCTATTCAACTCCTTATTCATCCCTGGTCAAAAAACCATTTAACGGGTGGTTTTAACGCCAGGATGACTTATATCGTTTATTGATTCGAAAACAGCTTTTCTAAACTATGGTGGCACGTACGGTCTTACCATATTACTAGAGATATCGCAGTACACACTTTTTTCGATGTTGGGAATTTGTATTTGTTTTAAGTGTACCTTAAGCGTAGCGTCGCCGTTCTACAAAACGTTGCGTAAGTTGAGTATCAGTTTCCTGTGCAGCAGCCAGTTCTCCGTAATCGATTACAGTTGGCAAAACAATCGTTTCGATACGCGATAGGGCGTCAGCTACTGGGTTGTCCTTACCATTAATGTACTTTATATTCGCAATATATTCGCTAATATACATTAATTGTCTTATGCGCCTTGGAGTCTCCTCGAATTTATTTTTGACAATGCGTTTGTTAGGGGTCTGTGATAGGTAAAAACAGTTACATCACGTCCCTCTATCATAGATCTGAAATACATAACTGCCACTTTCACAGCTAGCTCTCTATCGTATGTACTGTATTTTTGTTGGGTGTCGGATAACTTTTTGGAAACGTATCTCAACGGTAGCCACCCTGGACCTCCTGCTGTACTGCTCCTACGCAGGTACTTGAAGCGTCCGTCATGAGCGATAATGGTACTTCCGTGACAGGATGTGATAAGGTGATGGCGCTTTGTAAGCTGACCGTACACTTATCGAAAGCCTCATCCGCTTCGGTATCCCATTTTACTACCATTTTATCCCTCTTTTTTGAATTGTGCAAAAATTTATTAAGATGCATATGATGCTCTGCTGCCATTGGCAAATGACATCTATAAAAAATTACCATGCCCAGAAAACGTCGAAGCTCTTCGACCTTCTCTGGCTTGGGGTAATCCATGATGGTCCTTACCTTATCCGGCAGAGGACTGATTCCCGTGGGCGTGACCTTGTAACCTAGAAACTGACCTCATTTTTGCTAAATGAACATTTACTAAGGTTTATTGTCAATCCTGTCTTGGAAACGTTCAAATACTTTCCTTACACGTTCCTTATTAATGTTGGTGTCATTTGAAGCGATGATGACGTCATCAATATAACAGAAGAGTGAAGATTCATACTCGTTGTTGTATTTATTGCCAACATTCTCTAAGCCTTGGATGGCCGTATTGTCCATAAACCTTTGATAGGTTTGTGCCTAGTTTTTAAGGCCAAAGGTCATGCGAGGAAATTCATCCAAACCAAAAGGTGTAGCGATGAGTTTATTTTCGACGTCCTCGGGTGCGACTGCTATGAAATAATAAGCTCTGTTTATGTCGAGATGAGTGTATGTAAAATCCTGAATGCGTGGCATTAGGTATCTATCAGGTTTAGTTCCCGCATTTAACCGTCGACAATCGCCACACGGTCGAATGTTGCCGTCTTTTTTCTGAACGGCATGTAGAGGGCTGGCCCATTGGCTTCTCGAGGGCCGACAGATCCCTAGCTCCTGCATGTAACGAAATTCTTCCCTTAATACCTTTCGATATTTACGAGGAGGCAGCGATCTCGGCTTAGCATTTATCGGTGGTCCTGATGTTTCAATGTGATGATATACTGTTTGAGTAGATGACCATTCTTTAAACGATATCGGCTTAGTGATATCCGTAAATTCCTCTAGTAATTCACGAAACGGGTGCGACTCTTGTATACTTTACTACTACCACTATTACTACTACTAGGGTGCTTGCTAATGTCCTTTTTCGAATCGTAATGCATAATGCATTTGAGAATGTGATGATCTTTAGTAACGTTGTTCTGAAAGCGCCCACGACGGACGGTTTCTACGTTGGTATGACCAATTTTCGACAGATGGCGCCACTGTCATTCCAATGAATTTTATATACTGCTATGATAGTCTATGCTGACGTATCTGTTGATGGCGTAGCAACGCGCGCACGGTATATCTAGTACCTAATAAACTATTTAAGCGGAAAACTGTGACATAAGTGCCTGCCACGCTGTACTATGACAACAACAAACAAATTTTGACAACAACAGACAAATTTTGACAACAACAAACAAATTTTGACAACAACAAATAAATTTTGACAACAACAAACAAATTTTGACAACAACAAACAAATTTAGACAACAACAGACAAATTTTGCTCCATTCATTCTTAAGCCACATAAGGCCAAGAGAATTGAATATTATGTACTTCACTTGTCTTTGTGTTACGACACAAAAACAAAAAAATATTTATCAAAATATGTAACTTCCCCCGCCATAGTTTGACTCGGAAGTGCGACTTTCGCCATAGTTCGACTTGAAGTGCGACTCTAGCTATAGTTCGGCTCGTAGTGTTACTTGAAGCGCGACTCTCGCCATAGTTCGACTCGAATAGCACAACTCGCCATCGCTCCAAACTAAGAGTTCAGGTACAATTCAGGTCATTGCTGTGCTATGTATGATCTGCGATACATTACATGACAGTACATATAAGTACAAGGTGACACAAGTCACTGTCACGTCACAACCTTGTCCTTGGTTTAATAAATATGAGTGTGAAGTGATGGCTACGTGGTCCGTTATGCGCGGTAAAGGTCTGACTACACTCTATATTATCTATGGTAAAGTGCGAACTTCGGTATGACATACAGGGTTATTTTTTTGGTCACCGACCAAATTTTAAAATAAGGAAGCAAACATCGTTCCAAGGGTGTGTCCTAAATTTTATCGTCTAATTGTAATATTGTGTTAAATAAAAATCGACTTGAAATGGTCCTTAAAAATATAGCGATCATGGCTCATGTATCGACTTCAAGGTCAGTGACGCAGCAGAGCGACACTAGCAAGTAATATGCCACGCGGTGACCAAGAAATATGTTTATAACATGGGACAAAGTAATTTTAACTAATTATTTTTTTATTCCTTTTTATTTCATAAATCGAATGTATTATTGTTTCTGAACCAAACCTGAAAATTTGGCCGGTGATCAAAAAATAACCCTGTATAAAAGAAAAAGAAATAAAAGGTGCAAGAAAAATTAAATTAGATAGCAACATAACACCAGCAAGGACTTCCTTAGAATTTGGCAGGTTACAATGTAAATTAACATAAAATGTATTAACAATTTCTTTGGAAGGATATAACTCACGTGGAACCACAGGACACAGCTAGTACGTAAAATATATATATTTTTTTTTATGGTATAGGGGGGCAAACGAGCAGTTGTAGCCATTTTCATGACTACCGACGCCCATAGACATCTGCATAGAGACTATACAGATGCGCTGCCCCCCTTTCTCCTCCCACCTCCATGGGCCACCGGCTACTTACACACCGCACGAAACGCGACAGCACAGCTGTCACTTCACGCCGGTCTCGTGTAAGCGAGAGGTACCTCCCCGGTCGTGCCGGGCCAATTCGGCTGTATGCAAGCATACAGCGTGGCACTACCTCTTACTAAAGTAAAACTTGTATATATCTATACAAGATAATATAATATCACCTGTTCTGAGTTTGCAGCCGCACTTGGTTCTGTAAGTCTTTGCATTTGGTTTCATATTTTTCTTTCTCAGTTCTTAGGGCTTCAAGAGCTTTCTCAATTTCGTCGTTTCTAAAATAAAAAAATATAATATAGCAGTGCACAGTGATACAATACGGTCCGTACGGTGAAGGTCCATTCGAAAAAGTAAATTTTTGTATAAGATAAGTATATGCCATTGCTTCATTATGGTCGAGATACGCCTGCTTGAAGTGACTGCTACTGGAGCGCTTGACCGTGACTTTATGGCTAAGTAGAACTAAACTAGAAAAAAATATATTTGTAAGTAATATTGTATGAAGCTAAACTTCATTTATGAGAGATGAGTGGCGACGGCTTGTCAAGCGTGTCACCAACCCTGATGTGACGACCACGACTGTTCTGTGACACCACTCCACTCAAAACAGCTCTAGTGCACCCGATCCCAAAGAAAGGGGATCGCTCGGACCCGTCCAACTACCGGCCTATAGCTATAACCCCCCTGTTTTCAATGATCATGGAAACAATAATCAACAGCCAGCTCCTGAGGTATGTAGAGGAACACCAGCTGCTCAGCGATCGACAGTACGGTTTCCGTCAAGGTCGCTCTGCTGGTGACCTTTTAACTTACCTTACGCATCGATGGGCGGAAGCTGTTGAATTAAAGGGGGAGGCATTGGCAGTTAGTCTGGACATAGCGAAAGCCTTTGATCGGCACAAAGCTCTTCTTTCCAAGCTTCCGGCTTTTGGGATACCTGTGAAACTTTGCGACTGGAGCCAGCTTTTTGACAGACCGGAGCATTAAGGTCGTAGTCGACGGTGCATGCTCGGACCTCATATGTGTCAATGCTGGTGTTCCACAAGGCTGTGTACTGTCACCCACTCTGTTTCTCTTGCATATAAATGACATGCTATAAACCGATAGCATTCATTGCTATGCAGATGATAGCACTGGTGACGCACTATACACTGGCCGCGTCAATGTTTCACGGGAACAAGTCAACGAGTACCGGAACAAACTTGTGTCTGAAATCGAGTCGAGCTTATGCGAAGTCTCGGAATGGGGCCGACTAAATTTAGTCCAATTCAACCCTAAAAAGACACAAGTTTGCGCGTTTTTCGCTAAAAGAACACCCTTTGTCGTGTCTCCTCGATTCCAGAACACTCCCTTCATAGCTACAGCTAGCATAGGAATACTGTGCGTCGACATATCGAGTAACGTTCAGTTTCGCGGTCATTTGGAAGATAAGGCTAAATTAGCGTCGCAAAAGCTAGGTGTGCTCGGCAGGGCCGGAGCCCCGCAATATCAGCTCGATCCATTTGACCGTATACAACGAAGAGCGACTCGAATCGTCGATAACCAGTATCTCACCCGCCAGCTTGATACTCTTGCCTTGCGTAGAGATGTCAGCTCGCTGTGCATCTTCTATCGTATTTTTCACGGGGCGTGTTCCGAGGAATTGTTCGGATTAATACCTGCAGCTGAATTCCATTATAGGACTTCGCGCCGAAATCCCAAATTCCACCGTCACCACCTAGATCCTCCGAAGTCTACTACTGTGCGCTATAAGCGCAATTTCTTCCCACGCACCATTTCAATATGGAATCAGCTGCCCCCCTCGGTATTTCCGGACCGATACGACCTAGGGATCTTCAAGAAAAGAGCTTATTCTTTCCTCAAAGGTCGGCAACGCATCTGTTAGACCTCTGGTGTTACGGATGTCTGTGGGCGTTGGCGTTCACTTTACATCAGGTGACTTAACTGCTCGTGTGCCTCCTATGCTATAAAAAAAAACAAAAAAAGAGTGTGACGACTAAGAAGAAGAAACTTCGTATAAAAACAAAAGAAGTTTGGTGTTACATACACATGTCAAGTGGAAGTAGAACAAGTCTGACAGATCAGGGTTGACAGCTGATGCCTAAGTCTTTACTACTAGGATACTACTACTAAGATCTTTACTGGTAATCCGCAGCTCTCTACCTACGGTGATACATGCATGTAGCTGTCTCTAAGTCATGGTTTTAATGTCAGACATCCCTCTCTCTCTTGTCATCTGTACGCAACCATAGACATCATCTATGTATGGTATATTCAGTGTATGGTCTATGACTAAACATAGACAATCAACATACTAAACATTTGGCAGTTGTGAAGGCGGAAAGGGATCGTAACCGTATCACCTCGAGCCGTTCAGTATTCTCTGTATGAAACTCCATACTGCTACGTAGGTACACTAATGGGAACCGTAACGTAATCGCCTAGCCTTGGAACAGACAACCAAACCGTTATCAATACGCTTACGGCGAACCGTCAACCAGGCGTCCCCCGCGCTTACATCTTGCCTAGCCGTATCCGAGACGATGCCGATACGGTTACGGTACGTTCATAGGTAACGTCTGGTGGACGACTGGTTGACGGCTAGGCGAAGGTGATACTGTTACGTTCCCTTTTCGAGTTGATATAGTTGAGGTGACCATTAGGATGCACCCTCTAGATTCTAGAATTCTACTTTCTACTAATATTATAAATGCGAAAGTTGGTACGTTTGTTTGTTTGTTACTCCTTCACGCAAAAACTGCTGAACCTATATTCAAGAAATTTGGCACACACATAGAGGGTAACTTGGATTACCACATAGGACAGTTTATATCCCGAAAAATGTTCTTATGGGATGACAAGAGATTTCTATTTTCCACAGGATCTGAAATTTACGCGGGTGAAACCGCGGTGCGCAGCTAGTACAATATAAACTTTTTACTAACTTGTTTCGATCCTGTTCTTGTTTTTGTTCTCTTAATAGCTGCTGAAATCTCCTCTCAAACATTGCTTGCTGCCTCCTTAAAGCAGCTTCAATCTCCTCCTTACTGAAATATATAGAAAGTGTAGTGCTTAGTAAAAGGTACTGTCATGCTCCATTGCAGCAGAGTTGGACAGGCATGGCCAACTGAATACCTCTCACTCACACGACACCGCCTTATCATTGATAGCTATATATAATGTTTAGTGTCCTTTGTGAGTAGCTGGTGGCACATTAAAGGGAAGGGGTGGGGGCATCTATGGCAGCAATGACTCGTTTGACCCCTAAGCCAATGGTTCTTAACCGGTAGTCCGCGGATCACTAGTGGTCCACGACCATGTCAATAAATAAGTGACAAGAGTCAACACAACTTTATCCGAGCGCGTCATGTCACCAACATTATTACCTTCAGATCAATAAAAGGTTAAGAATCACTGCCCTATGCTACAAAAAAGACAGTTTAAATATACAAAATTCAATGTAACAAGTTATTTACATGTTTTGGGTATATGCCTTTATGGCATATGTACCTACTAGATATTAATAATAATAATATCCTCTCAGCCACTTTCGGCTACGGCGGCCATCTCCAAAGATACATCTGCGTAGGACACATGTCAGTGCCCATGTGTTTACGCGGCACAAGTGCTCTCTCTACTCCCTCACTCTCCTGTTCGGATGGGTCAGCATCCGCCGCAGCAGCCAGATCTGGCCTCTTCCCCCAAGCCAGGGCGGCGGGCAGCCCTGTCCGGTAGCACTTCCGTGGGGTTCCTGTCCCTCCTGCCTAACTCAGCTGCAGTTCGTTATGGCTTTTAGTTCTTTCTGTTTTTGTTGAAGCATTTATTTGGTGTAGCCATTATAGTTCTAAGGCTAACACATGTGTGTATTATGAATAATATAATATTATTATTTGCTGTGAGTGCATGTCAGATGACAAGACTAGGTTGGGTGTCGAAAGGAGACTAACCATCATTCTCACTCAGAGAGATGCATCTTGAGACGGATAATTCAAGTATTACATGAACTGACCCTTTGTCATTTTTAACCCCTCCACCCCCCTTGTCAGCAACGATCAGTGTAAATATCACTTAAATTTGTAAAGAAAGAAGCAAAGCAAATCAGATCCGGGGCCCTCCAATTATAGCGACTGAAGGCACCTGCAGGGGTTTAGTCGGTAGGGGCAACCCAGTTGTCGAGCCCGACACTGTACCCGGTTGAGCGACCGGGGCTCCTGGGTAGCGTGCGTAAAGACATTCCCCTGCGTTACCAAAAAAAAAAGAAGGTCTATATTAGGTACCTATATATTATTTACCTATATATTAGGTACCATTTAAGTTCATTAAAATATTATAAAATAAATGTGCTGAAAGTCAAATTTTATAATATTATATGCTGACAATTCTATAATACAATGGCCCCACCTACACTCATGGACATATTTAGGGGAACGCAAAAAAAAAGGTCGAATAACGGAAAATATTTTCATATTTTCGTACTGGCCACTATACCAATATTATGTATTAAAAAAAAAGATGATTTTAAAAATAATTCTATTTTAAATTTCATTTGTTTTTTTTGTTTATCTGCTAATTTCTGAGACACGTAGTGTATGGAATTTTCGTCGTCTTTTGTTATTTTTAACAAAAACTTTATTTTTGTTGTTTTTTTTGACGAAAAATTGTCATTATTGAGTGAAGTGAACTTAATTCGATAAATTTAGGTGATAATGCCGGATCTCAGCGTTGCTCTGGTTTCTAAAGCTGAA
>LUGF01022108.1:25459-41288 GCA_001625245.1 Calycopis cecrops | reverse complement strand
TGATGGTATGCCCCAGTGCCACTTATATTTACTAGTACGTACTTTACTTACTTTCCCCCTTTTTACATAATTGTCTCCCTATTTAATTTTTATTAAATTCGTACCTGACAGAGTTGTGTGTTCTCTTTCTAGGTACGTATTCAAAAATGAAAACGCGACTTCCGGTTTCCGGTTAGATACAAGTTTATCATGCAGCCACTACACACCACATACGTTTACACGTTACACTCCTATTTACCTTTTGCTTCCTACACCTTTTATTCCTTTCACCTTCCGAGTCCCCGTAGTGGGGTTCCTGTCCGTAGGGAAATAGGAACCTAGGGACTCTTCTTTCTTCAATCTGATCATCAGTCACAGTCAGTTGAGCCTCACAGATGATTAAGCTCCTCCACCTTGTGCTTCTTGCCCCCCCCAGCGCTAAGTGCTGGGCCACAATTACCGCCCCATTTTGATGGGGTGCGAACCGCAGACCGCCGTCAGAGGGCATAAAAGCCCTGATACGGCCGCCTCTTGACCCCTTGCAGGGCCGACGAGATGAAGAAACAGTAACAGTAACAGTAACGCCGCGAACATTCCCGATGCACTGCAGAAGCGGGGCAACCCCACCAGCACCCTGAATGCGTTATCAAATTGGACACGAAGAGCGCTGTAGGCTTTTTGCATGTATTTGACCCACAGATTGCACGTATTAAAATTCGTGCAATAGGCCCTAAACAGTGTGATTTACACATAGTCCAGTCAATAAAGGCCAAAACCCCTAAAAAATTAGTAACTCGCCGAAATTTTGAGGGTTTGTTCAGGAGGGTTGAACAACTTACCGTGTGATTTTGCAGCGTTGTGGGGTGAACGGAAAGGGTTGAAAAGGGGTAAAAAGTGTTTATTGTTAATAACATTGTCAAAAAAATTAGTAACACGCTGCAAATTTAGAATCATGTTGTTGTTACCGTTTTGTAACATGTATTCAATTTGCAGCGCTTTGCAATATACGGAACATTGTTTATTATTAAATAACAAAAACATTTTTCAACTTTGCAGTGTTTAACAACATACAGAACAACATAGGCAACATGTCACTCGACGAAGTGTGTTTTATTTGTGACAAATTGTTATCCACCGACGACCCTTTCCGTTCACCCCACAACGCTGCAAACTTAATACGTTGTACAAAACGGTAACAACAGCATAAAATACTAAATTTGCAGCGTGTTACTAATTTTTTCAACGATGTTATAAACAAAAAACACTTTTCACCCCTTTTCAACCCTTTCCGTTCACCCCACAACGCTGCAAAATCACACGGTAATTTGTTCAACCCTCCTGAAGAAACCTTCAAAATTTAGGCGAGTTACTAATTTTTTAGGGGTTTTGGCCTTTATTGACTGGACTACATTAGTACTTACACAATTTGAAAAACATGACGTATTTGTGGTGTCTCGTTAGTTTTAAATGAACTTGATGCAAAGATAAAAGGTACTTTATTTGTATATTGTAGAGTATCTTACTGACCATAACAGCGGAACAAGTTCTTAGCGTACCAAGATATTTTAAAGGTAAAAAATGTGGTATTCCCGATGGACGACTGGGTTAATACAATATAATGTAAATTGGAAGACAATTAAAAGACTCTAATACCCGGGGGTGAATTCGTTTTCGGTTGATAAAAAAGACCTTGAGAATTTGTAGAGAATAAAATAATGTCGACATATTTTATACTAAGTTTCTGCTTCTCCTTTTGTCATTGTGGTTTTTATTGTAACGTATTAATGTTTAGTTTAGATTTCGATTTTGTTAAGTAACTTACAGCCAAGTCACACGTCCACGAATATATGATATTATAAGAGCAACCAATACAACAAAATGACTTACAGATACTGAAAAAGGTGATACTTTTTCATCTAGTGGGTCAGATAAAGAAAGAAAATATATTATTACTAGCTTCCGCCCGCGGCTTCGCCCGCGTGGATTTAGGACTTCCAAAATGGTGTTGTTATTATTATACATAATCTAATATTATACTGAAATATATATTATATTAAAAATATACGTATTGTATGAAACAATAAAGCGCTTTGAGAATCGAATTTGTCGCCGCGCATTTTAGGCGCTTTAGATATTCCGTTTAAGTCAATCTTATCGTGATAATAACTTATAATCTATTTGTCCAAATTACTTAGTGTAAAAGACAAATTTTATCTACATTCAATACGTAAAGTGACAGATGTATTAATTTTCATAAGAGTTCGATAAATATTCTAAAATATGCATCGTTAAAAAATATCCAATTTAATTGAATGTTTGTTTCACTATTTTGGTCATAGTGACTTACACATAAAAGATAGATATATGCTGTCGCAGACTTTTATTTAGAACTATTTAAGATAAATAATCCTACAGTAATTATCTTTGTGTAACTCCAACGATTAGGGTAGCGCACGCCAATATTGCTCTCAGGGGACTGATTTTTTTCCGACTTACTTGATAGTTATCGTTATATTATAACCAAATTATAAAAAATCCCTATAAATGTTAACTTATTATGTTATTCTGATACAAAAGCTATATTACTGTAAAGCTTCATGAAAATCCGTTCAGTAGTTTTTGTGTGAAAGAGTAACAAACACACTCACAAACTTTCGCCTTTATAATATTAGTAGGATGTGAAATTAATATACAGGGTGACTGGTAATATGTCACGATCCTGTTAAGGAGATGTAGATGAAATCACTAGCTAACACTTTAGTAAGGAGTGTATAGGGCAAATATGAACCAGTATGGAGAAATATTTTTTTAACTTTTTTTTTAAAAGTAGGGTTATACAGCATTAAAAAATTTATAAAAAAAAATATTGCATAATTTTACATTATTATTTATTATAACGTTAGAGCATAGCATAGCATACATAACAAAAAATATTAAAATAAATAAAAACATTAATCAATTTGAAATGAGACGTCTCAAACTCCACATTTTAAGTGAAACTTACCATGTAGTTTGGAATAAAGTTATTTTTATTCAAAAAACTATAATTAACTTGACGGCGGAACATTTTAAAAACATCTACATATTGCTGGCTATCCAACAAGGTATAGATGTTTTTAAAATGTGCAATAGTTTTTTTTTATAAATTTTTAAATGCCTATATGTATAACCCTACTTTAAAAAAAAAATAAAAAATATTTTTCCATACTGGTTCATATTTGCCCTATACACTCCTTACTAAAGTGTTAGCTAGTGATCTCATATACATCTCCTTAACAGGATCGTGACATATTACCAGTCATCCTGTATAGAACAACGACAGTGTCTAAAACATAGTAAATGACGTATAATAGTAGATATGAAGATCAAATAAAGATTTAAAATCTGCTTAGTAATATACTGATGTATATAAATCAAGTGAAATGTAAACAGTCGCTCTCCCGCAGGACCAATACGGTACTCAGAAGGATGAATTTTAATGTCCGGCCCAGGAGCCACGAGGACAAATGGCCTCAGGGTAGATGTGGGGAAAATTTCTGCTATATTATATGTGTTACGTGGACTACTTCCTTGACCACATACCATTTAGTATGTTGAATAGAAAAATCCATTATAATAAATAATATTTTTCGTTCTTCATTTGTACTTCTGCAATGGGAAAAATAGAACTATTTAATTTTTTATGATATTTGGAAATAAAAATGATTGTAATGTTGATGTCGACGATGATTCATCATTACTGACATTGTATTATTTTATTAGAATGTTTGAAATAATATTTTCAGATTTTTATTCTATAAATTTTAGGTGTTATTTGTAATTTATCTTATTCTTTTATTATTTTAATATACAGTCTCTAATAATACAAATAACTGAAAATAATATTATGCCATACATATTATATTATGCTTATAATTTTATGTGTTATTTTAAGAATGGTGTATTGTAAAGACGTTTATTTATATAAATACCAATTCGTGGAATTAATCCCGACTCAAGAATTCATCAAACCCTCGTCACCTTGAGCCAACATTCTATCGAAATTCTAATTTGTTTCTATTAGAGAATAGCTGTTTTTGTTCCGAAATTTTGTACTGATAAGACGACTTTAGTAACTTTCACGAATAATAATTAACCGTACAACAAATCTGACAAATTCGAATGGACGGAATACGGAATCGAATTCTTTTTACAAACGTAACTTACAAGTACCACTAAATGCATTAATCATTTTAAATAGATTTCTTAAACCTTCTGAACTTGTAAACGGGCATTGTATAAATAAGATATATTTTATTTCTGTTTCGTTTGTCGAGTCATGTAATGGTACAATTAAATCAACAGAATGTAAATTGTTCACATTTACGTACGGCACACCGGTAATTGTTAAGCGAGTGGAGTGAACCGCCTAAAGAAACATTCGTGTGTCGCCTGATGTTACGTTCAGTCAGCACGTAATTAAGTTGTTAAGAACCGAGCTCTATTACATATATATATTATTGCGCATTTATTTCGTTTTGTCCTGGTTATTTAAATATTGTCTTTTCTGTTGTCTGCGTTCGGTTTGGCTAGATGTCAGTTTGCATTCAACTTTATAAGATTAAGATAATACAACAGCAAGGCTTTACTTTGTGTTTTATATCGCCCATTGGAAATATAATGTGTCCACGTCTGTGTTTTATTATATCTATTAATTAAATAATATTTTATATTGTAAATTTTAAACATTTAAAATATAAAAATAATTATTATTTATTTAATATAACTTGTAAATCAAAAACTTGTACTTTTAAGTCCCCTTGATTTTGAAATTTTTTCTAGAAGTTTTGTAACTTTCATCGTATAGACTCGTGCGAGGACATAATCACCATACCCAAATATACGTTCATAAGAAACATGAATAAAGATATCCTAAACTTTTTCGCTCCCACCATCTCCCTCTCGATTGTCGTAAATTCAATTTTAGTAAAACTGTAAAAATCCGTATCGGTATCAGTCGTACAAAAATCTAATGTCAACAAATAAATTATATATATCACGTTATTACAACCAAATGCCTTTTCCTTTATTATTTTTTTATTGATAAAGATGTTCCAAGATTTGCAAGTAAGCGTAGACGAATTGAGATTAACGACGTAACTGACGCTCCTCAGTAATTTACATCGAGATAAAAACGTATGAAAACTTTGTGTCATCGTATCAGTCTGAAGAGAGCATTTTTTAGATTTATTATATCTTAGTGTCGAATATAATGTGAATGGGTTTTATTATTATTAACAAATATTAAGGAGGGAGTTTTAAAATGTTACTACATTTTTTTATTTTAGTATAACTTTGAAATATAAACTTTAAAATTTAGTAGGTATGATTTTTTTAGTAGCTTAAGATTATTTTTATAGTATATCAGCAAGAGAAAAGTATTTTAAGAACTATCAAAGCCCACGTAGATCTAAATATTGTGTGGTTTACTCCTTACCTATTTAGGGCAAGCGGAAACTCACACAGCGCACATAATGTCATTTGTAATATATTATGGTATGTACGTGTACTTACTAAGATGAGTATCATATTGTCCAACAGATCATAACAGCTGATAGTATGACTGAGGTAATTATATTACTTACACAATATTTGTCCTGAGACTACAATATTTATACAAATGTTTAAGAGGCTGCTAATCCCTACAGCATAATTTAATATCATATAATATGAAATAGATAAAGGAATAGTAAAATATGATCTAGATGAGAGAATTGAGATGTGAGGGCAGAATCCAAGTGATGCGGCGGACCGGGCGGGGGCTCGACGAGGCCACAAACTGAGATAAATGATCCCGCGCTGCCGCGCCGTCAGCCGCGAGAGGATCACCACGCTCGATGTGCGATCTAAATGGATGTGGCTTTCTATTTACAAATTAATAGATATCCTTTTACTTCTTTATTGTGATATTTTATATATTATCTGTACAAGTCTGTGCATAGGCTATAGATTCTACAAGCAAGGCTGGTAAAATTTTGTTGGTTAAATTTGTGACAAAATCACAAACTCGCCACCTGACATTGGACAGAGCTCATTTCAGAAGGTCCTATGATAATCCTACGATTAATTAATTATTATTATTAAATATGATAATCATTTATTTTAACGGATAATATCGCGTTTGACAAGATCCATTTGTAGATTATGGATTCAACAAGTGGATCTGGCCAAGAACGGTAAAGTTCGTTAAAATAATCATAATCACATTATATTTATTTTTATGTACATAAAATAATAGAACTAAATTAAAGTCTGAAACATTGGTATTTTAATAAATTGTGATGTTATAAAAAAACAATGCTAATTATTATAAGTAATAATCTAAAAGACAATGACTATGTAATCTAGAGAAACACTTAATTTACACACTTAATATTTTTGTAGCTGGACTACTATAAATATTAAAGAAAATTAAAAATAAACAAATCCTCACTATCCTACTACTATTATAAATGTGAATGTCAGTTTGTTTGTACCGTTTTCACGTTAAAACAACTCTACAGATCATCATGAAACTTTGTACACACTCTGTCAAGGAATATGTCATATTCCTAGAGTTGTTAGAAATGCCTTGTTTACTTTAATTGTTCCCAAATGAAAACAATCTATTCGGAGGGAGGCAATTCTAAATAATTTCATGATTTTAATCAGTTACGACTTGTGAATTGAAATTTCTAATCAATGCATATTTTGATTTATTCGTTCCAGTTTCCTTTGGAATTTTTGTTGTAAGATTTTTTTTTGTAGACATAAAGTAATATCAAGTAATTTATTTGAATAAATGATAAATTGGTCTATTTGGACGTAACTGCTCATTATTTAATATAATTAAATGTTGGTATTCTATTATACATTTAAAGAGTATCACAATTAAAAGAATATAAAAGCTACGACAGTTTGAACGAAGAAAATTAATAGTGTTTATTGGCATGAATTTAGCATAGATAGAAAATAATGTAGAGAGAGGTTGTTGTGACATCGTCGGCCAATGCCGATTTTTAAAATTGAGATCACATAAGCAGTTACCAGACAATTGAAGGGTATTAAAGATAAAAGAAAAGCCATAACCCATTCACGATTGTTCTTTTCATTCAATTAAGGGTTGAGGACCTCCGAGGGTGGGCGAATATTCAAACGTAAAAAGGCGCACGTGGCAGACCGGATTTGACCGGCGCGAAGCGGTGAGAGCCGACATAATCCGGTTAGAGCCGGTTGGCTTCAGCTGTTTCCTACATTCAAATTTATCTCATTTTAATTTTTTTTTTAGTGAAACGTTGATGTAAATGTTAATAAATACAAAATATATAAGACACCCAATATAAAACATAGCGTAGCAATGCTATATTAATAATATAAAAAATGCTTTTTAAAAAGAAGCAATATTATAATACAAGAAATATAGAGCAAATCATTTTCCGCATACACATAAGTATTTCAAAATGACGGACTCTCAGATATAATTTAGCACTTATGAACCTCTTATGTTATATTGAACACTAACTGGTGTCTGAGACTTCGTTCGCGTAGCGTAGTAATATTTTAATCAAAGTGATTTGTTATTGTTTGCTTGCAGTGTACCGAAGATCCGATTTCTCTTAAGAATGCGCGATTTTACCGCAATAAAAAGTATTATTGATGTTGACCAGGCTTAGTATCTACACACCACAAAAAGTTTCAGTCTAGTAGTTTCGGAGATTAGCCCGGATAAACAGACAAACAGACCAAAAAAAAATTTAAAATTATACACTGCACGAAACGCGACAGCACAGCTGCCACTTTACGCCGGTCTCGTGTAAGCGAGAGGTACCTCCCCGGTCGTGTCGGCCCAATTCGGCTGCATGCAAGCATGCAGCGTGGCACTACCTCTCTCTGGTGTTTCAAAAATAACCCGCTGCATATATTTCATTATATTTAATATATTTCATAATATTAAATGAATAAAAAACTTTAAGTTTTTGTCTGACCTGTTACTCTTATCGCGATTCTCGAAGTACAAGACCCTCTAAAGTCTCTCTGGTACACCAAAGCAGCAATTCCTCTTAAATTAAAAAGTCACAAAACGTTTCACACTTGATGCATTTTCATGGATCTACTGCGCTGTAGTGGATTAAAAAATACTACCAGACCGGACCACACTTAGCTGTGGCATTGTGGATAAAGTTACACAATTTTGTGCTTAATTTGAAATAGGTTCAGTGGCGTAGGAGTCCAATAAATGTCTTCTATTTAAACATCGCTATATTAAATGGTTTTTGGTGAAATTAATGTTTATCGAATGAGTTTTTTAAATCGAGATGGAGGTCAATAAGATTTTTCATAATATGCGGTCCCTCGTCGTGACTGCGTATAGTGCAACAAAACAATTATCAGGATTAATCTTTTACTAAAACTAAATAATCTACGCGACCCGTATGAAAGCTCACTAACATTACGAAGTGCTGATCAAATCTTTTTTATTGTGAAGACAATCGGGAGAGCTGAGAGACACAACACGTCCCGTGATCCGCTGATCTAATCCCGGATAAAATCCCTTCGTGTATGTTTTTTCGAAAAGATTTACGCGCTCCGGTTCTTTGGATGGGAGAAAAAAGTAAATTGATTTTATATTGAGCAATCTGTTTATCGTAACCCTCGCAATATTTACAATTTCTGTATGTTTTACCACGTTCGCTGTACCACGTATGTTTTATGTTCGAGAATTGATCGAGTCGCAGCTCGTGAGCTGCTGTGTAAGCAAGAGCTACTTTACGGATCGTGCCTTAAATACTATTTATAATAATTATTATTAATCCTACTATCGTATTAAAATCTTACTAATAATATTATAAAGGCGAAAGTTTCTACATATGTTTGTTTGTTACTCTTTCAAACGCTCAACCAATTTTCATGAAATTTGGCACACACATAGAGGGTAACTTGGATTTACACATAGGGTAGTTTTGATCCCGTAAAAATGTTTCTGTGGGATACTACGGGATGATTTACGAGAGTTACACGGCTGAAACCGCGGGGCGCAGCTATTAATAACTGAATTAAAAATCTACCACCTCACAATAACCTTGTTATACTTTTTAACACCAACTTAAATCACTACTCACTTGTCGTGTAGCCGAATTAGACCAACACTATCGAAGAAGTGCCTCTCGCTCATAACACCACCACAAGTGACGACTGCGCTGTCCAGTTTACAATTGGTGGCAGGTACGTTCATGTAGTTGTGTGTAGTGTTGCGTAGAGGAAAGTATTTGTGATATTCCCTGGTTAGTAACTGCAAAGTGATTCAATCGATTATTTCCTGTACTGGAAAAAGCAGACTTGTTAAGTTTGTGTCGCCAGCGCTTCTCAGATCTGGATTCTATTGAGCCCAGTAATATTTATTTTCTCTTTTATTTTTAGATCCTATAATGAATAAATATTGATTTTAACTAAGTCTTAAAAATATTTCGTAGCTTTATATTTTGATAAATCGAAAATTCTCCTGGTAATTAATTTTATACAAAAACGAATCCGCTGTCAGCGATTCAAATGAATAAATTTGATTTAACGGTTGAAACCTGTGCATATTGTGTATTGACTGAGTGAACTAACTAACTAACATACACATGAGGGTCATTTAGGATGCCAATAAATATTTTAAAGAATGAAAACAATGGCGGCCATTTTATTATCCAGTCTCTTCCTGAGGCCGAATGATACGAATGAATACAAAAGATAATACAGCAGATCGGCAGCTGGTCTTTCGCGGTGGTACCATGCGAGTGACAGCCACCTCACAAGTCGGAGCGGCCTCATTCATCTGTATTGGAATTATCTATGAAACAAGTCTTACTATAATAATAAACTAGAATTGATTGTCATAATATGTAAATTATCGCTCATCACTCACTTTTTAGAAAAAAGGAAATACGGAAACCAAATATTATGTATGTAATATGTGTATTTTATACACTACTGCCAAAACAGATTGATGGATTTTAAGGAACCCTGAGGAATCATAAGCTCATTTAATAACGGGAGCGAAACTGGTTACATAGAAACATATTTGAAGCCGCTGTCGAATTTAATATTTTAGATGTTAACGTTAAGTCAAAAAGTTCTCAAATAATTTAATCAAATATTGCTGTACATGTGACATTATAATTATTATTATTATTACGACTATCTAGACTGACATAGGTAGAAATAAAGTCTTGGACTACAAAAAAATGTTAATAGTCCAGGTAGCATAATAGTTATAGATAGGTCATCTTGGCCTCACGTTATATTAAGTTCATTAGTGGACCATAGAACATCCTCACAAAGGCCCTTAAAAGTATTAAATATGGCATGTTTTAATAACATAGTAGATCACACCCACAGTCCCGGAGGAACCCTCTATATAGAGTTAGAAAGGAAATTGCTAAGTTCATAAAACACTAATTTCCTGTGACCGCTTCCAAAAAGCTGAAGAATCTCATTAAATCTAAATACTCGAGTCAGAGACAGCAATTATATAGAACGCGGGGAATTTTAAATGAATTTCGACACATTCAAGCATTTTTTTTTAATAATCAAGTGCAAATCATTGAGTTCCTGAGAGATCTACGTTACGTTTCCTTAGAGAAGCGATTTTAATGAATTTTATTGCGGTTTATTTAAGTATTTTACAAACCGCCGCGCCGTGTTGACGTTGTTGTCCATCTATCGTTGTCAAGATCTTTTCCTCAGAAACGCGATATGAGGCTAGCAATCTCTTGAAGCCTTGCACGTTCGTGCAATCAAAAGATACATCCATTTATGTAGATATTTTCTATGAAAGCGCATATTTCATGTAAAATAATTACATAAACGCTACCTGATACTTATAGGATACTTACTTTCCGTTGAATGAAAATCATGACATCCGGTATTACGCTAAGAATAAATTAGAAACTTGTTAATTTGGTGTCTGAAACTGCAGCCATCAGCAAGTTGATAGCAGGTGTAGTATAAGAAGGGTCAACACAATAAGTACTAACTTTTTAACGTAAAACTTTGCCTAATTTAAATTAACGAGGCAGTACTCTATGTATAAATTTTGTATACAATTTTAAAATGACTTATAATAACTATTTGAATCTTATGTATTTGCTTCTGTATTCATAAAATACCAACCGAAATTCACAAAATTAAAGATACGTTGTGTGACGGCAGCGGTGGGATAAGTTAAAAGTTGTGACAGCTCATGCATACAAATGTGCGGCCGAACTGGGAACTTGTAATGGGCGTGCAACTTGTGAAAAACTTTAATTTCAGTGTGACAGCGTGAAACAACTCTCTTCTTATCTTATAATTAATATTTCACTGCAAACCACCACAGTTTCGTATAATTTTGTTTATTCTGCATTTCAAACCGTGATGGAGTTATAACTTACAATCCAGTGTGTATTAAATATGTGAATACAATATGTTGGTGTAGTTAGAAAATATAATATGTATAATTTGGAACCTATATAATATGTGAGAAATTTTTATTTTTCACGATTAGCTATAAATTCAAAATCAACGCCTTCTGTTTTATGATTTATCATTTGAGTATTTTCTTTGACAATATTAACAATAAAGAAAAGTAGGTAAAGTAAACGTGACAAGGTAAAGACTAGTTTGCTCCATCTATTGGTGAAATTTAGAATCTTGGTAATTCCAAGTCTCTAAATCAATCAGCCTCGGTGATAAATCAGAACACCCCTTGGCCCGAGAAAGACTAAGTGCAGACGGAAAATGTTGATGGCGACCAATGGGCCATAAAGATACACCGAATCGTTCGTCACTATCTCCAGATATTTGTGGAAGATATTTCGAAGTATTATAATTATTCATTTACTTTGTTATTATTTGTTTATGTTATTTATTATTTGTGTTCTTATAAGGCTAAAATATTCAAAGAGAAGGTTCGTGAAGAGAAAATAATTACGTGATTCGAAAAGGAATAGAGAAGTGGAGGAAACTACTCGAAAAGACGACTTCAAAGAAACTCAATTCGCAATGGAACAATAACAGACATTACTTCCTCATCAGACATTTTTCGAGATTTATTTAGCTTCTGTTGGGGACAAATAAAACTTTCTATACAAGGCAGCTCACGTCCTTCTTGTCTTTAATATTTTTCGTGATAACATTTTGTAAGATTTTAACGCCGAAAATCAACGCTTCATTTCTGCTATTTTGAGATTTTTGAAAGACACAAATAGCTGTTGGTCACGAAATTAGAATACTTAGTCCTTGAGTCAACCGGAGATGATTTGATTGATTGATTGATTGAGATCATTAAAATCTATTTGAAACGAAAACCTTCGGCTGCCGTGGTCACATATTCTTGATCTATCATGTAAGCTTTAATCTTGTCAGGTTTATTCTAATAATTTCCAAAAAACCTATGAAAGTTGTTTTAAGGTAATAACCTTACCAATATGTAGAGTTTGTTCATGTTGTGTAGCCTAAGCGTTACAAAAGATGTACGATTATATAAAATATAAAAAAGAAGAGCAAATATAGAGTTTTAGTGCATTAGTGCATTAATTATTAATCCTTGAGGGACGACACTTATTCACCTCCTGCGCCGCCCCCTCCCCCACCTAGTTAGGCCACGAACCAACCGGTGCTCGCGTCTATGCATTTATTTGAATGATTGAACACTAAAGAAAATTGTCTCCTAACGCCTTCAATTGTACAAAAATCCGTTCTAGAAATGGATTCCTTGCAAAAATCTCACTGATTATTCCATGTTCTCAACTCTATTCTGTTATTGAAATGAAAATATTATCCTGTTAGAAGTGTCGCTCGGGAATTGCAAATGGCTGATCGTTTAATGCCTTGATAAAGCTGTATTGTTTAATGAAACAAAAAATAATGATTTTATTCGACGAGTTCTACTTAGTAGTAGAACTCGTTCTTCGACGAGTTCTACTTAGTAGTAGAACTCGTTCTTCGACGAGTTCTACTTAGTAGTAGAACTCGTCGTAAACAGCGACTCACCAAATTAACAAGATGAAGTTATTGAAGCCCGCAGTTCGGATGTACTTGACGTGGCCGCTCTGATCCGCACTTCTGACTTACGTGCTATTTGTATTGGTCAACTAGTGATACAACACCAATACATTTGTTTAAGGATAGTCGCACATCTTCTGTCTTCAAACGCTCCATGCACTATGATTTACTCCTTGGTGCTGTCCGAAAAGTGTGTTCTTAACCTTTAAGAACTGACGTGGTTTAGTCATATCATAAATGGTGATGTAACGTATCTCAGACGGCTTAAAAAAAATCAAAAAGAATTACTTATATGTACTAATTTGAACATATTTACCTGTATTGTTATCATTTTATTATTGTTCTATTAATAAAGTGTAAGAAAAACAACATTTTAATATGAAATCAGCATTTATTTGGTAAAAATTATATAACCTATATTTCGCTTACTTGAAAAATATTTATTTTAATCTTAGCTACTATAGAATTATTCAATAGTGACCTCACGTCTGAGAGACACTGCGCAGCTCTACAGCCGAACGTGTTGCCGTGCCGCTACTGAGTTCTCGACTTATTAATCAACGTGTTCAATCCCGAAGCTACAGGGAAGGGCGCGGGGGTATCTTTAGCAGATTCGAAATAAGGCTTACTTTTGTTAACTCACCGTCTATGAGACACCCACGTCAGTACTTGAAGGTTAAAACAAACATTTATGAATACCGCGCTGGTGTTTAGACAATACAATTTAAATATATTTCACGTAGAATTACACTAAAAATAAATGTTTTATGAATTGTATGTAATAATTATTAAATGAAAATGAGAGATCGTACATTGTAGGTTAAAGTATTTCGTATTTGACGACAGATAAATGAGAAAAGCGAATACTCAAAACGCTGTTGCAGTTGTACCGTCGCGTCTCAAGTCTGTGTAGAGGAATTCTTTTTCACTCAGATGTACTTTATACAATTTACGGCAATTTGCCAAAATGCAACGACACCCTCCTCGCTCCACCCCCCGTCAACATTCATAGTGGAGGTCAAGAGGATGCGATGATAAATGATGAAAGAAGAGCGAATGCAAACTACCTTCAGGGATGTCACACGTGTGAACGAAATAAGCAAATTGTTGGAATAGCAAAATAATATAATTATAAAAGTGTAAGTAACCATACATTTCGGATTTACAGGCAAACCCGAAAGAACAAGAAAGTACCTATAGCTTGACATGTAAACTGATGGCTATAGCATCAAGCAATATTGGTCTATATATAAATTCTTTTTTTTATTGCTATAAAGCTTCACTCCCCTTCTTCGTTCTCCCTTATCCAAGGGCAACCGGATAATTACAAACTAAACTAAATTCTTACTAAATGTTTATGCGAATGTTTGTGGATATCAATAACCAGCAATTCTCTCAGTGCTGCAGTGTATAATATTTAGCTGAGTTCGAGTTTCGTGCAGTCTGTAGAAGGTTACAAAACTGGTTGGACGGAGTTTCCTTATATCAAATTTTACACTTTTTTTTTGTTGAAAGGAGTGAAATACTGTCCATATTACTGTACAGCGATAAAATATTTCTGTTTACTCTTTCCTTTCCATATGCTATATAAAAAATATGAATAATAATATGAGTATGGCCGGCGACAGCCCTAGACACAACTTAAAATGAGAATTTCATATGGTGCGAGCGAGGCGCGACAGGAGAGGTACATACTCCGCGCGCGAATCTCCTCGTTGTCTTTATTGTATTGTGCTCCACTCTCTCCCAGCGACCGGGGTGTCCTCAGTCCTCTGCACCTTCTACAATAGGTTCACGTGATACAAGATTTAAACATCATTAATTCAGTGTGATATGAAAATGATTATTTACTCTTACGCTTGTACTTGCAAATATTAGTGTGCAATATATAAAATATGTATATCAAACAAAAAAAAATTATGTAACGAAAATAAGTAAAAAATTATATAAATTTAAACGAAAAGACGAAACTAGCCACGCTGATAAAATCATAATTCCCACTCGTACATCAATAAGCGACCAATAAGCAATAAATTACTATGGACTGGAATCCGAGGAGTCTCCGACGCTCGCTACAAAAGAAAGAGATTGTGATGAATTATCGCAACTCTCAGTTGACCGGCAACCGGCGCTTGTCTCATATTACGATGGATGAGCCTCGAGCCAATACTCGCTGCAGTTCATACTTTCACTATAATATTTTGTATGTGTTTCTTTTGTATCAATTATATCAGTGTTTTTTAATTATAATTATGTCACGAAGAAAAATATATTCAAAAATTAGTTTGTTTAATAATATTATTTTAGT
Source organism: Calycopis cecrops (assembly GCA_001625245.1). Classification (NCBI taxonomy): domain Eukaryota; kingdom Metazoa; phylum Arthropoda; class Insecta; order Lepidoptera; family Lycaenidae; genus Calycopis; species Calycopis cecrops. The sequence goes on along the minus strand of LUGF01022108.1, from coordinate 25,957 downwards.
ATTCTACACGAGCATCCAGATATTTTTTGGAAAAGTGAGAGACGAAATGATATTTTCTGCAAATATTATGTAGTGCTATTGTGTAGTATAATAATAATGACTAATCTGGTATGCTCTCAAAGGACTTTTCCACTTAAAAAAGGTAAATTTGTATGACGTATTGAAATACAAATTAATGTTCGTCAGACGCTCAGAAAAACACCTGTCTTCATTTTATGAACGTCCATTTTATTGACATGTAACATTGCAATCATTGAGACTTGGCTGATATTTAAAGTAATTTTCAATAAGAATATAAATAAGAATATTTTAATTTATAGCTTAGTAAGTAACCGAGCAAAGTTATTAATTTTATTAATTATTTTTAAATACTACTTGTTCAGTACAAAAAAGATACGTGATATATTTTGTAATACGTACTTTGCTTAGGGTTTGTTGTGATAAAAGTTTAAGGATTTACCGGACCGCGGCCTTTCATGTTGACTCTTTTTTTATGTC
>LUGF01022108.1:15230-25328 GCA_001625245.1 Calycopis cecrops | reverse complement strand
ACACACGCAGAGGGCTGCTAGTAAAGGTTTTCGCACACTGTACCTCCTCTACTCGACGCCGACTCCACTCCAACTCAACTCGACGTATGGCATTCAAATGTAAGCTTTATGTTGTGTATCTTAAGAGTGAATTAGTTAACTTCTGTAAATTGTTAATGTGTCGTTCACTTTCAACATACCTAAAGCATTTATAATCACAACTTAGAACTGAAAATTAGCCATGATAGCCATTATAAAAATCTCGAAATAAAAATTAATAAGTACGAAGTTTTTGAGAAACAAACGACAGACAAACAGTGAGATGACGTTCAAACGATTAACAAAGGTATTACAAACCTACTAAATGTAAAGACAACATCAAATAACACAAATATAAAATTATTCGCTCTATTACAAGCTAAGACACTCGTCCTCCTGTATATATGAATAGAATTCTCATTCTTGTAGACATTTAGTTTAAGCTTAAGAATTCATATAAGCTCACGTCCCTCAAAGCTCCCAGTGGGCATTAAATACTCTCTGTAATTTCGCGATTAAAATCTCTGTAGTTTCTTATCTCGCAGCCTCCGACGAGAGCTAGTCTCCACTTAGTGCAGAGTGCAGGCTGCCGACAACGCGTTAATACTTCATGGTTTAAGATTTACAAATACTTACCCTATAATATTATAATTCTAGTTCGACCCTTGTTTTTGTTATTTAAGGGAGAGAGAGTTAAGGCAGGTTTTTTGTTTATAGCACCCTAGCGCAAGGAAACGCATTTACGGGCTTTGCTGGGTGTAGATGGAGCGTGAGAGTCCCTCAACAATACCTACGTACCATGAGGTGAGGGGCGGGAACTCCTGCTCCTGATGGCCTGTCTTTCACTCGTCACCCCAACTCATGTATAACTTTACGATAAATCAAAATAATAAAATAAAATGTTATTTAAATAACTTACGTCTAAAATGATGCAACTACGGCATTTTAGTATAGAAGCGCTTTGTTCAGTAGTTTGATACTTGTAAGTGGTCACCTAACATTAAGTAGCCCACTCAGCCCGTCACACGAGCTGCCCCGACCTCTTCCTACTCGTCCCGACTCCTCCCGACTCATCTCAGCTCATGATAACATCTCGTTTCCCTCTAACTGCTCAACGAGCTCGCGCTTTTGGAGCGCATAATTTTGCTTATTTAATATTTAATTACGCTCGAAACTTTGTCCCAAGTTTGAGCTTCGCGCTTCGCAATAGAAGCAATAACTAACATCGTGTCGTTGAAATAAGATCGCCCCCAATCATAATTAGAAGATAGTCGTTCTTTAGAGCAAAATGTTCAAGTTAGGCCCTTTCTTATAAAATTGGACATTTTAATTTAAAATTTAAACAAAAATTAATTTTTTTTCCTGTTCTACCTAAAATCTTAATGTATTCAATTTTGTCGTTATGATGGAAGTTTGTTCATCACTTTACTCTAGAATTCTGAGTCTGATGAGATTATCCTTTTACCCACTCAATACATTCTTTATCTCGTGAACGCGATAAAGTTTTATTTAACTTTTTATACCACTTCGTTTCCATCCCGCTTACTGTAGGTACATACTATACGCTATATGGTATCAATTAACATAATATTATATTATCTATTACATATTCAGATAACCGACATTTATTGACAGTTGTGGGTCTGATTACTGAGTCAGTATAACACAAACTCGGCGAGAGAACATAATGTGATGTACTTGCTCGCTTATTAATGTTCCCCTTGTTGTTTGAACGATTACTGGAGCGGCGCTGCCGGATATTACAAAGCTCCGCTCCGCCTGCAAGCCTCTCAGAGCGAGTCACCCCGGGACAGGCTAAATGTTTGTGCCGCGTTATACCAAGTATTAGCCATTAAAAAATACCAGCTACGGACTAAATATTCTATATATTATTGGTGGGGTACGTGATAATATTGTGTACATTGTGTACAGACTATATTCAAAATACAGTCCAAATCATTAAAAGAATTTACAGGCTGTTTCAAAGCATTCAATGTAAGCAAAATTTTATTCAATCCAATTGCAAGAAACGATTTAAGTCACGGGAAATAAAATAATAAGAAGAGTAAAATCTCGTGAAACAGAGATCGAGCAATCGAGCGGAACATAAAAGTTGCCTGCTTCCCTCACGTTCCTTGCACTTTTTTCAGAGTTATTGTTGTTTTTAAAAAGTAAACTCTTGTCACGTGTCGCAGCTGACACAGACAGCTTCTTTTCTTTTATTAACTTTACTATAAAATGTTCTTTCGTCAAGTCTGATTTAAAACATATCTTGTCCTCCATTTACTAGAAAATTACATAACCAACGGCTTGTAACCCCTTACTGAATGGACGTAGCTGACCACGCACTGGACATTCACTATAAAGCTTCTGGCATGTAATTGTTGGTCGTTAAACTCGTCACATGCATGTATGCACGAGTGGCACAATAAGTGGAGTTCACTGATCAAGAGTGGAATGGACTGGAACTAATTTAAACGGAAAAACGCGCGCGGAATTCCGCCAATTGATTTCAGCCGCGCGCCGGTCTGCGTGTGGCGGAAATCTCTTCCCCATTCACGATTTAATGACACAGACATTGCAATACCACTCGACATCATTATTTTATTTATAGAATTCATATTTAGCTGTCTGCGATAACCTAAACCTAAAAAAGCTACAAGACTTTTGTAATTAATGTATGATGAATTGATGAATCTAACGGCTACGTCTTTAAAATGCAACCCCTTGTATAACTTCCACGGTCCATGGAGAGAAGAGGAGGGAGGGCAATGCATCTGTGAAAACTGAAAAAAGAAAACTACATGTGCAGGAACGTAGATCGATATTAAATAAATGAATTAACTCTCCGAAATCTTTTTATTAACTATATAATATGTGTATATTTATAGATTTTGCTAATTATATGATTTATTTATTTATATATTTCAAAATGTGATACAACACAACTTGTAATCTGCACAAATGTAGACGATAATAAGCTCGGTCTAACGAATAACATTTTCTGCTTAAATCAAATCCTCTTTAACTTAACAACGACATTTGCCAGCTATTATTTCCACACAATGAGCCAGTCGTTCCGCAGTTGAACATGAGCTGCCGGCTCGAGGAGGCTAACGGGTCGCATTACCAGGCTTTTATTGTTAGTAAACTTGCAAGTTGCGACACTGTAGCAATTGTGACGTCATAATTTGAACGTCGCTTTTCAATTAAATTAGTTTCATTGCACTTTTAATTACAAAAGTAATTAACTTATTTTTTAAGCACTATTATATTGTTACGGTTGTTTAATTTGATGCTAAATAGCCGTAACAATATTGTAGTCAAAATTGTATTACTGTTTTAAAAAAACATTTTTTCAATAATGACAGAAATCGCTTGTTACTCGCAATGATGAACTTGTGTTCAATGCCATGTAAGAAAGGCATCCTAATAATATTATAATATAATATTATCTCATCAGACTACGATAGATTATCCCGATACTAAATTACCTACTAACTTTATTTTATATTTTTAATAATAAAGGTTTCCTGTTGTCCAAGAAACAGGAAGATTAAACGATTTCCCGTCTCAGTCTTCAAGTAAATAAACAAATTCAAACGCGATAAAATCCTTCTACGCTCTCGTGTATTGTAAAGCGGTAGAGCAGAAAAATAATTAGAACATTCTGGAGCCGCGGCCCGCTCGTGTGGTCCGACTGCGCCGCAGCCATTACATCTAGAAAGGCCTTTTGTGACGACGACGACTCTTCTACTGAAGTATCTGCTACAAATCGTTTGTGGATCTTTTATTTTATAGTACAGGAAGACAAGCAATCCGACAAATATTATAGATGTCTATGGTTGTCGTAGTAACAATCAAAATGTGATTGTTACTGACGACCATATACATCTATAATATTATAATTGTTATGGCACTTAATGGCGGTATCATGCGATAAATTAATTTGCCCCATTTGGCTGCTAGCAGATAATATTTTGTGTAGGGATCAAGTGAGCAAGACGTATCTCTCCGGACGTGCCGACACAGTTCCATGTAAAGTTGAGTGTTATTACTTCTTACAAAATTGAATAGTTTAATAAATGATTTGTTACGATATAATTGAAATAAAATTATATACGTCTTATAAAAGCAGGAGTATGTAGCAATGTGAGCGGCGGGGTACGGAGGTACAGCACTAGACAGAGCCTGCCGGATATCCGCTGTTCGGTAGTGACGTACCACAGAAGAAATTCTCAATTTATTAATATAAACAATATTAATAAACATAATATCAGTAACTCCACATTGTTAAATTTATTAGTTATAATATAATAAGGAAATGCGTTTGCATTTAGCGGTTACGTAATTATTCTATTTATGCAATTGGGCTTTGCACATGGGAATTATAATATAATATTGCAACTTATTAGTAAAAAGAACATCGATATTTTGTGCTGGAAAATTATTGCGGGAGAGAGTTGTAATTGCAATCTGCGGCGCCGGCGAGCTTAAACACCGCCTATACCTTTTTTCCGTAACCACCTCGAGTCCTTCTCGCTGCTCGTCGCTTTTTAAATACCAGCTATGAATTTTCATGTTGAAATTTCTATGTGGGAATTAAAACTGTAAAAACAGCGAGCGAGTACGATATAAGCGGTCAAAGATAATCCCATTGCTTACTTTATTATTGACAGGTCACAAGTTGTACCTGGAGCTTAAAATTCGTATATTGTACGATGATTTACTCGAGGTTTATTAAGCAAATGACACGTGGTTTTCTGTCCAGTTAATTGCGTTAAGCGTTAAGTCGTTTTTTATAAACATACAAATTCAAATATTGGATATTTTTAGAAGAAACCAAACCACTAAAACCCTATACTTCAAACTGTACTAGCACGACTCTCACTAGACATAAAACGTAACAGGAACTTTTATATCCGAGAGCATTTCAAGTGCCTTATAATCGTCCGGCGCCGTGACACACACGTACTTCTGATCCCCAGACGAGACGCCCAGTTACGACGAGTGCCGCTCTTCGGTGGTTTATTTATAGGGCTTCTAGCTGAACTACGGGTGCAATCTCTTGACAATACCCGTATTATAGTACAGAAGAGTAGTGCTTCTCGTTGTAGTAAACTTGCTTGAATTTAACAAAAAATATAATTATCTGTAGGACTTAAACAATAAATAAATAACTAAATGATTAAATAAAATAAAAAAAATAAATAACTATTACTTGTAAAGGCGAATAATTGCTAATTGTAATTCTTATTAAAATTGAAGCAAAAATACGTAGCGTCAATTTTAATGACTTTAAGAAATAATTCAACAGTAAACAGGAAATAATTAATTAAGAAACAAGAACAGGAAGAGGTTTATTCAAAATGAAAAAGCGAAATGTTAAATGGGACTATTATTTAGGTACTTTAGAAAAAGTGAGAACACAGACCAAATTAGGCGTTTGTCTGAGAATGAGAATGAAAGAGAGGAACAAATATTGAAAATTTAATTTCTTAAGACGAAATTAAATAAAAAAAATACTTTACGAACGAGAACATTATAAAATACTACATCCGAAGACGGTTTTCTAGTAACATGAACTCCTCCACAAGCTATACTAAAGGTCCTGTTTTATAATAAGCACCTATTTTATTAATTTGTGTAGATATAATAAAACATACCAGCTCTCGTACTACTAAAGTAATAACAGCATTGCAATATGAATGTAGAGCGACTCGAGGGGGTCACCCGGTCTACAGGCGCAGTCGCGCTCAGCTCGTGTTAAGTAATTTGTCCTCATTATCATAAACAACACGACTGTGACACGATTATGATATATACTTTTTATATTTTAATTTAAGTTTTACTGGAGTTCTGTAGTTCGTAAATTCGATAGTGTGTTTGTTATTTACCTAGTTAACATTTATAGTCACCGAACAGCTCGAGCCGTTCAGTATTCTTTGTATGGAACTCAATAGGTACTGCAACGCACACTAATGGGAACCGTAACGTTGTCGCCTCACCTCGAAAAGCACAGGCGACTCGGTGCCGATCCCTTTCGAGTTGATTATTAAACTGCCATAACTAAGCAATATGTTCGTCATTGGAGGTTCTATTACGATTATTCACCGGTATGGCAAGATCATTTATCATTGCATTATCTGGGCCTTCGCTATAAATATGCACGGTGCGGAAGGGGGTGGGGGAAGTTTGGCAAATTGCCAAAAGGAACAGAATAAAAGAATTCATTTGCAGCTTTGCAGACACTCGGCGTGTAAATTGCAGTCTCAGTTTACCGTATTGATTTTTTGTCATCTTATGTTGAAAAGTTTAAACTCTAAAGATGACATCTTTTATGGGAAAATTTAAACTTTTCTAAATAGATTGACAAAAATCATTCAAGGTTCAAGTGTTCAGTGATTTTTGCCTGTCTTTTGAAACGTGCTAGTTTTATTTACTTGTACATAGGATGATAACAGAATGTATCATAATTTAATAGCAAATAGAAAATACCTATAAAAGTTAAAAATAAAAATTGAGAAATCACAATAGTACTGAATATCAATATCTATCATTTTCTGTTTATTTGTGAAACCCTAATTGTAACGCATTTTACAGAAACTACACGTTCTAAATTAGGAACTGGTGCATGTTTCATCTCTGTACATTGTTTAAAATTTGTGATTTTGACACTTTTCACTATGACACCCGTCCGAAACAATAGTAAGGAACGCGTTATATCAACTAAGACTGTAACAAAATTGTCATATAATTACAGTCCTAGTCAAGCGCCGGATCGAAGTTCTCATCCCACCCTGGAGGCTGGAACACTGCAATTATTTCGACCTGCTATCGACGCTCATTACGTTTTCAATTTGATAAAATTTGCATAAACTGTTTGAGCGCTATTCAACGCCGTTTCATCTACAAATTCAATCAATTACAGAAAATGGACTGACGGGTAATAAGGGTCAGCGCAGACTAACGTAGTGTGCCAATAATACCATAATATTTTAATACTACATATTGTTGTATTAAATATAATATGCTATTAATATACGCCATTATAATATTAAAATAATAATAGTAATATTTACGGATCTCTCGGATAATGGGATAAATTAAAAATGGGACAACTTCTATGTTTTGTTTCTGTTTTAGACAGCGGACAAAGTGCCAATGATTGAGGAATAGCGCGAGTAGTTCAGATAGCGAGGACTAATCAATTGATGGTGATTTCGTCGAGTTGCTATTTGCGCCGGTCCTTACGGAATCTACGTTTTTTCGTCAATTTCACTCAATTTATACTTAAAGTAAATGAGTCTCAAATTTAAATCATAATAATCATGGTTTAAATTATTTTTGATATTAAGTATACGGAGTACATATTTATTCTTTGTGTTATTTCGGGGGGCAAACGAGCAGTCGGAGCCACTGTATAACTACCGACGCCCATAAACATCTATCCATAGAAATAAACAGAAGCGTTGCCCTCCTTTCTCCTTTCAACTCCATAGGCCACCGGCTACCTAGACACCGCACGAAACGCGACAGCACATGAACTATCACTTATTACGCGCCGGCCTCGTGTAAGCGAGAAGTACCTCCCCGGTCGTGCCGGCTCCCTTCGGTTGCAAGAGAGCAGGCAGTGTGGCACTACCTCTTACTAACATACCAAAACGATTTTGTTTTGTTAACTTTACTTATTTTACTACTTAATTTTAACGCCTCCAAGTTTGCAGATCGATAAACACGATCAGCAGATCGTGTTTATCTGTAATATAAAATAAGTGAGCACAACAAGTGAGAAAGGAAGTCGTAGTCGTACAGACAGACTCGTGGATCTGGTAAATAAATTAGTTTCCAAATAAATGTAAATCTAATCAATCAGTTTAAAACCACTTATCTTTGTCTTGTCAGTATGTGGCCGCCGCGCCTTTGTGTCTCGGTAAACAGGCTCCACGTTTATCAACACTTTTGGCGATAGGTATATCGGTCGAGAGATATATCGGGAATTATACAATATATCAATCGATATATTCGCTATAAGTAATTTATTTATTTATTTATTTAAGTAACATGGAAGACTTACAGCTAAACAATTATTTTATTGTACATGTAGTATGACAAGCTGACAGCCATTTACAAGTCTTCACGTCTAGAATTATTATATAACAGACAATAATATCGATTTATATTATAATAACTTAAAGTAACTTCAGAAATGGCAATTGTGATTGAGATAAATTTACCTACACATAATTTAGAAAAATGAACTCCAGAAAGATAAGCTCTGTTGTTGTATGTGCAATAGGAGTACCTTTATCGAGCTACGTAAGTTCTACCAAAATAAATGTTAATACTTCTCAATATACTGCAAACGAATTTAAATACAAATCATAACATTCCAACACTGTCATACGTTGTATCGAACCTGTCACATGAACAAACAAAAAACAAATCAAACACGACACAACGCCGCGTGGTTTAACATCATTTAACAATATCACAGTGTTTAACTTATAAATTATAATGATATTGACATCACATTAAATTCGCCAAATTAAAAAATATTTTAAGTACCGTGTCACACGCGTGATCAGGACAATTGTAACACCAAGTACGTTGAAGCAAGCAGCAAGCCGTACATGCAGGGAACGTAGAATCTACACAAATACATAGATGATACATAAATATGTAAATATGACGTCATATAACAAAACGTCTCCCTCCTTCTGACGCAGTCAGGCAAAAATAAAGGAAACTCTTCTCACTTATCTACTGAGAGACTCGAGAGATGCGCCAGTCATGAAACAGCTCAAGCGTTAAGTATTGAGATAAATTACTATAATATCTTTATAACATTATTCGTAACGAGTGACTTTGCACAAATTGTGATAATTTGTCTCTACCATTACAAAGCTGTAAAAAACGTGGGGTTCGTGACGATCCCTGCCGCATGATTGACTGACTTACGAGTGAGTCGTGTAGCTCTGTGTGGGGCCAGCGTGTTATGTATGATATATATAGATATTATAAGAATAAAAAAAAAACAATTAGTATTTTTATTAATTATTTCCTGGGATAACTTTATAATTATGATAGTCAATCTTAGAGAATAACTAACTCAGCAAGGTGATGGTAACATAGTTGATCATGCAGACACAAACAAGCTCCACATTCCCTCATCCTCCTTTCAAATTCGTATTAATGAGCCTTAATCATTAATTTATAAGGGTTTATTATGATGATAAGTGATAGCTTTACTATATCAGTCATAACAACTTATAAAACTATAACAAACTAAAAGCTTATTATTTGGTCCTTATGTATTAATATTTAATACCTTCGTGGTGCATAGTATCTGGGCTTCATCTGGTTTTCTCCTCTTTGCTAGGCTAATATTTCAATCTTACTGCCTCCCAATTTGATTGGGGGAATTTGGAATTATTTTCTTTTCCTACCATTTTCTTCTGATTGAATTCATTATACAGTTTTATCTTTTCTAAGGCTCCTTACGATCACATCAAAGGTTCATAGTATTTGCTACTGTCGATCCTGGCGACTCTTCCATATTCCATAATTTTTGACTCGATAATAAAAACACAGCTGTTACAGCAAAAATGACTTAATATTTTGAAAACCCATAAATTAAAAAAACGTTAGGTATTCTTAAAAATAAATATAAATTCTCTCCTCACAATCAATCAAAGTGAAGTAACATTAACAAATGATTCTCTCACAAAAGCCGCCCTTGACATTGATGTCGATAGACTCTTCAGTTTAGTTCAGCCTATAACGAGTCAAATCATAAATGTATTCAACTGTAGATTTAGTAAATTGAACACATTTGTGTTAAATCTAAATAGCGTCACCTATGACCTGAACGTTAGACAATAGCAAACCCAAGTTGTGAATATAAAATACTACACATTTATCGCTGCAATATCTGTACTCTAAGTTTAAATAAAATCTGCAGCATATTATAACAAGTGCATTGATATATTTGTCTGCATCTGAGGCGGCTGAGACTGCAGATAGATCACCGCGCGCCTGCCGCAGCGGCGGCCTGACGGACGCCCCGCGTGCCGCAAT
>LUGF01022108.1:0-15216 GCA_001625245.1 Calycopis cecrops | reverse complement strand
TTAATGCTTGTTTCTTTACATTGGGTGTCCAAAAGGCTGTATCCAATTTAATCGTTAGTATCATTAATGCGAGCGGTTAGAGTACAGTCTGCTTTTAAAATAAAATTATATAAATGTATTAAGTTCCATCCGCTGTCTCGACCAACGTGCCACCACAAATCCACTGACCACACGAGTTACCTGAGGGTCGTGCTGACCTGATTAACTACAATAATAATAATAAAGTTTTTGTGATTTCGATGTAGAAATATCATTCTTCCTGTATCGATGTCTATAATAAAGTGCTGGCTGAATACTGACAGACTAAGCCGACTGTCGGCCGGTGAATTGGACAACAGTCAATAGGAGTCGAGCCAAATGGACCGGACATTTGGATCGCTCCGTGTGACGCTTGAGGACTACGTATCTGAATATATTAGTTAGTTGTTTGACAGTATTCAAACAATAATTTTAAATGAGCTATTTCGAATTCGCTACTTTATTTAAAAGAGGGTTTATAATTAATTATACTAGCTGCCCGACAAAAACTGTCTTGTCATTATTAGAAGTGTTGCCATAGTAACGTGTAATGTTATGTGTCGAATTGTCAATCCGTTACCCTACAATATTATACTTTCGAGATACTGACTGAAGCGCCATCTGTCGGGCTGATTTGTGAATCTAAACCATTTTCATCAGTTGTATATTTATTAGTTAAGTTACATTCAGTACCTTCAATAAGTACCTACGACAAAAATATTTTAAAATAAAAAATAACTTATTCTGACTCATAGAATAGCAGATCGCCTACTAGTCGAAGTTACTAAACCAGCATGCAGCCAAGTTTTACGTAGTATATATAAAGTATTTTCAAATGAGTTTTTTTCTAAGACGGTGGAAATAAGACAAAACTAACGCTGGTGAAATTGCTTGTACCAAATAGCAGCAACAGTTCAGGTATTGGACATAATCATAATCATAATCATAATCATCGTTAGGTATATATCAGTATAGTAGCATATATCAGTCGTTAGGTATATATTTTATCATCATTATGCCTTATAACAGCTTTAGCTCTTGATACCTATGAACGCTATTTCATTAAAGCGTTTGTAGCATGAATTGTATAATTAATTATTAATTAGAACGTATTTTCCTTACATTGTATCTCTACTGACTTGTCTCATGTTCACTTACGTACAGTTTGGGTAAATTTCACACAAATTCACGTCATTTTGTCACAGTTCATTACTCTTACCTTTTTATCTTTTGCATACCGATATTTTCCTTCACTTTAGACGAGCGAGCAGAATTTCTCATGCTGTTAATATTTTGATCTCGTTTGTCGTGGGACACACATGTTCTTCTCACAGTAAGTGACGTAGCCTAATTCAAGTGCTTATTATGAAATTATTATGTATGTAAGAAATCAACAACAGTACATTATATAATATAGATATTTAATTGATTAACCCGATATAAAACGGCCATGTCGTTTCTTACATTGTTGTTAATTACTTCTTTTTTTTTATGGTATAGGAGGGCAAACGAGCAGTTGTAGCCATTTTCATGACTACCGACGCCCATAGACATTTGCATAGACTACAGATGTGCTGCCCCCCTTTGTCCTCCCACCTCCGTGGACCACCGGCTACTTACACACCGCACGAAACGCGACAGCACAGCTGTCACTTCACGCCGGTCTCGTGTAAGCGAGAGGTACCTCCCCGGTCATGCCGGCCCAATTCGGCTGCATGCAAGCATGCAGCCGAATTGGGATTAATTAATTCAAATTACTTACATGATTGTAATCGATAGGAAAATTACAGACTATTGTATTATAAATTAAGGTAGAGCCTTGCGAAGATAAGCGAGTGTTACATTGTTGTTAATTACTTACACGATTGTAATCGATAGGAAAATTACAGACTATTGTATTATAAATTAAGGTAGGGCCTTGCGAAGAAAAGCGAGTGCTCTTGGTAGAGATTGAAATGTATTTGGGCATTCTCGTCTTGGAGCTCGACGAGTTAAGAACTAAGTAAGATTGTAAGCATTTATTAAAATTCTTGTCACGAAAGTGAAGTTTTAATAATTATTCTTTTATGTATAAACGTAATCATGAATACTTAGAAGAATAAAGGAGGAAAGCAAATATTAATATTATAAGTTTATACAATTTTCCGGGTACTTCGTTAGGGCGCCGTATGGAATTTGTTAACTGAGCAGCCGTCGAACTTTCTCAATTGTCCGCTTTAATATTGATCTGCTACTAATAATATATTCATTACATTCACTAATATACACATTCAATGAAATTGTGTTCGTTTGATCCACATTCGATTATCGAACGGCCTTTTTGTTGGAGACTTGCTGCTTGTTTAAGGGAATTCGGAGTGAGATTATAACTATGTCGGTCCAGACGGAGGGTGTCGAGACGGGTCTGTAAATATATTTAACTTAAATGTTCTAATAAAATTTAATCAAGTGTTAAAATTTGCCTTTGTTCATCAGCAATGACAAACAAACTAATCTTTCCTTTTTACAAATAATATTAGTATAGATCAGTATCTATTAAATAATGAAACATAAATATATCTAACTTGTTATGTACAATATTACACCGAGGAGGAAACTAATCTTAAAGAAATATACTATGAAGTAGATACGAGAGGAGGCTTTTTTAATATGTAGTTTTATAGCCGCTCCTAAAGCTCACTTGGAGAGCCTCCAAAAGTAAGGAAAACAATTTCGGAGTGCAATATACTGCGGCTTACGTAAGTTCTCGCGAGAGTCAATACGGTCCGCAAACAGGTGAGGGTAATACGTCGACACTTGGAGATAAGTTACATATAGTGAGCGAGGTTGAATCAATATGGACTGTTTTGTACATTAGAACAGAAGACGAGCAGTCGAACATTTGTGTGCTCCATGTTTATTCAATCCCATATCCAATTCAATATCTCGTCGTAATGTAAGTACTGAGTCCTGCTGCAGCTAGGACTGACGCTGCCTCGCGGTGTTTTATTTGAGCGAGTACTGGTGCATACTGTAGTACTGTCGCCGGTCGCTGCGCTGCGCCACGTATATCACGCGGTATAACTTGTCGGTTGTTAATGTTCTATTCATCGATTGATTCAGCTACTGCAAATACGGGGAGAATTCAGACATAAGTTCCATACCATACAAAAAACATCAAAACTCTATCTCCAGTAGCCAAACTCGATAGATAGAATAGACATATAGAATATTGGCAGGCGCAGACGGCTGCAACTCTTGTGTTGGTTCTCACTAACCTCACGTGCTATCTGGTGTTGTATGTAACGAAGACGGAATAACAATTGTATATAGTAATAGCTGCGACTTTCGTACTTCGTACAGACATTCAAACCTTATAATACATATAAGTTGTTAATCCCACCTGGCTTAGAAGTTATTACTGTGGATTGTAAATTATAAACAAAATACAATTAAAGTTGATTCTTAAAATGAAACTATTTTAACGTATTCTTGAAGTGTTTTGCAAAATTCCCTTTTTCAGTGATAAAGGTTTATATGAAAATATGAAGTAGAAAATCTGTGTCAGGTAAGCGAAGCATAAATATGCGTGAGTTCACTTGAGACGAAGCGTCGCATCAAATATGAACACGGCGCGACCTCACGCCGCTCCCAGCTCCGCTCGGTAAGCAGCCACTCAGCGGGTCACAAATCTTTTCTCGTAAATGTCTTACGCGCCCTCGATCCTTAAACGAGAGAATATGCTTTACTCAGACTCAATAATTTGTTTATAAACAAGAGGAGATGCGTTGTGCGGATAATGGCACAAGTTACGCGGCTAATTATTTTATGATGGTCCATTTAAACTGAATATTGGAACATAACTCACATTGTTTTCTCTCAAATTGTGTTAGATGGTAATAAACGAAACTTAGGTCTACTTGTATCTCGCATATTAATGGTTTATTAAAACCGCAAGTTGCTAGAGACAGTGCCATTGCCTAGTACCTACTATGTGCTGGCCCAATTAACTATACAACTATGTATAGAGATAATAATACCTATTACATTTCATAACCATTACGAAATATTTTCACTTACGCCATGCTTCAAAACATAATAGCCGAATATTGGGAATCTTTTTCTAACAGGTTTTTAAAGAGGTTTCTGTTCTAAATTATGCTTTGTTATTTTTTATATGGCAAGAACAAAATAATTTCAATATTTCTTATTATTATCCTTAGTGCGCTATACATAATTATGGCCCACGGAGGTGGGAGGAGAAAGAAGGGCAGCGCATCTGTATCTACAGTGTATAGCCACTATGCAAATATTTATGGGCGTAGGTAGTCGTAAAAATAGCTCTTACTGCTCAATTGCCTCTCTACACCATAAAAAACCTGTGTGTATTGGCCTCCTCAACTCCACACTCTTGAGGTCTATGGCCCCAATTTTTTTCAAAGCTTTCAAAGTCTTCCCTAAAGCGCATTATTTTCTTGTCTATTGCCTACGTGATAACTTATTTTTATAGTCATGCTGAGTCAAGCTAGACTTCAATGTAGCAACCATCTATAAAATATTTTTCAAGCACCTATGTACTTAAGCAACCTACTTAACATTTATACAAAATTGTTTAAAATATTTGTATATCCTATTAAACATAACATATTGTAAAAATGCAATCTGAGGTAGACAAAGGTATGTTGCACAAGGCCGGTTATTAAATTTGTGTGACATTTGCGTAAATAATAAGACGCACAAGGAATAGTATTACAAAAGCGAGGAACATTTCCATAACCTGTTAGATGCGCAAGCCTGTTACCAACTTTAAGTTGTATTATTTTCCCGGCACCAAAAGAGTTTTTCCATTTGTCGATGAGTTTTCTTTTGACATTCGTCCGCACAGATGTTGGGACTAGTTGGGAACTTGTAAATTGAGATTGAATTTTGATTTTATCATTAGTTTAGGATACTCAATTATCAATACATGTCGTTATCAACTCCTATGAATATTATATCATGAACCACCTAACGACCCGCCTCGTACTGTTTCCTCCATGCACTTCACCTGCGGTGATAATGTTAGTTATGTTGCTTCTATTATGGGCCAGTGTACGTGTTGCTATATGACACTTAGCCAATAGCGGTGCCGAACCATCGATAGTGGAACTATCGATAGTTGACCTCAACAATCAGTTGGGATATCGATAGGACTATCAATAGTACTGATATTTTTGATACTATCGATAGTATCAACTTTGATAGTCGCTCTGCTATCGATACTATCGATCGTACAAAACTATCGATACTATAATATAGTATAGTATAGTGTCGATAGTATATATACTATACCATACTATAGTATCGATAGTATCAAAAATATCAATACTATTGATAGTCTTATCGATATTCTCACTATTGCCATATACTATCGATAGACTATCGATAGTCTACCGATATAATCCTATCGAGCGGCATCATTATTAGTCAATCGTGCGGGCAAATTCGGCTATTGAGCAGATTTACACTATCCTTTACGTTCCTTTGGTATAGTGCTAGCATACATGTCTAAATTGTTCCGTACTAAACAAAGAAACACATTTCTGTAACGAAACTGTTAAGTCGGCAAAAAAAAATCGACAATCGGAAAAATATAAAAAAAGCTGTATACTTTTCTGTGCTCCCTAATAGGAACATTACCAATAGAATTGAAAATGAGGCCACAATAGAATTATGGCCTCGAGCTTTTGAAAACTTTCCGCGGCGGAAAGCTCGGAGTTATCTCGCATATACTGAGTTTTTAAAGTTCTCGGCTGCTCTTCACAGCGCTCTTGTTACTGGTTTATTTTTTCTATGTATACATAATATTATTAAATAAAAATTTGCTACAATATTTTTTATAAATGATAAAATGCAAATGAAGTATGAAAGCTCAAGCAAACATGCAATGGCATACAATGCAATAGTGAGTAATTAAAATATCTGAAAGACTTCTAAATTGATTGTTAATTATTACTCTCTTATTGCCTTGTATAAAATGTCCTCTATATTAGTCGATCATCTAGTAGCCAATAGTAATGGCTAATAGTCAGCATCAGCTGCCGTGATCTTAGATTAGAATTCAAAAATTCAAATTACTAACATTTACGAAATTTCACTTATTTATTTATTTTCAACAACTTATAACTTTTATTACAGGTTATGCCTAATGCGGTAGCTAAGTACATAATATTTTAAATTTAAATACGAATAGTATTTTACAAAAATAGTCTTACATATTAAATAAAAATGTGTAAAATGTGTCTGTATACTATTTTTCTAAGTAATTAATTAATTATCTTTTAGTTATCTTTTAGAGATAATTCATAATATACATAGACGCCCGTGTGAACTCACTTATAGAATAGGTGAGAAAGTTAATGTCATAAACAACACTATGCAGAAATATATTTGAGCAAACTGAATTGTTACTTAATAACAAAAAATATTTCGTGAGGTTCGAAAATATTTTTTGTATCGAATCCGGGAGTAAGTAAACGACGTAATCCCAAACAGCCTGCGAATATTTCTCGCTGGTTTATTCGCAGCTTTTGTTTTACGATAAAGATATTTATGTTTGTGATAATACTACGTTATGTTCTACGATGATATCGATGTTTTTTTTTATCGTAAATTTCATCATAATAATCAATCTTTGCTTTACTTGTTTCACTTGCTCATATCATATTATCATCGAAACCATGATTGTTTTATACCAGGGTTTTTATGGTATCTCCTATAACAGTATAATATTATAGAAGATTGAATATCTATAGATAGATCTAGGTCGTTAGTGACCTAACTAGAGAAAGGAGAAGGGGCACGTAGGTAGGCAGATATCCCTCAAGGATAAATTTTCTGTTAGAATAGGATATATAATATTATTCACGCGCACTAAAACTCTTTGTTTTCGCTTCTCTCACTCATTCTTTTTGATTGTCTAAGACAGCTATCCGTAACCCTTTGGCAGGCAAAAATAAACTAAACGTGGGCCCCACTTGTGATATTTACCCTAGAAGCCCTTTTTTTTGGCCCGTCCTCCCCAACAATATTATTATAAGACATTCGCTGGTCACAAGTAGGACGTCGGCCGTATGCCGTATGCGGCCAAAGGGCCTGTGGGTGCCAACCGCTAGTCTAAGGGGACAAACCATCAGATGCCAAATGAAAATAAACCCAAAAACTTATGGGTTAATTGCCTGCCTTGTGAAAATTATAATGATAGTAAACACAATAGTAAAGATGAAATGATTACCACCGGTGTGTGCAGTCGCTGATAGATCGCGGACATCCCACGAAGGCCAAAGGCCAAAGGTTTTCTTTTCAAAACGGTGTTGTTTCCAAGACATCACAATAATCTTTTCGTGCCTTCCAGTAAACTGAAGACAATGAAGCGTTTATTTTGAAACTTAATCTAGAAAATGTCATGAAAATTTCAAAATATCAAGAACGAAATCTTTTGTAAAATAAATTTGGTTTGTTACTGATTGAAGTTAATAAATCTAGAGATGAGAAAGTAATGCATCTTATTATCTTATTGTTTCATTGCTACTTGAGTTTCTGTGAAGTGTATTTTTACACGTGTATTTTCGTGTATTTTCCGCCGAATCTGTATTTGTTTTCCGGTCACGTAGTTCTTTCTGTTTCCACAAACACGCGCATTGAATGTAATGGCTTAATAATAAAAACAATTCGGTAGATGAAGTAAAATCAGAGCTTTCTTTAAAGGGTTTTAGGCAACGTTGTGGCTAGAGCTGAGGGCACTTGTTGTACATCAAGTACTCGCAATATTCTTATTATTGAGCTGACGAGTAAATTAAAAACTACAGAGAATCTTTCACTAACATCCAAGGGCGTGTGCTAATACTTATGGGGTAATAAATAGCTTTACACATCTTTTGTCGCGATGAAGCTTTACTGTCTCCAATAAGCCTTTGTGAGGTCCAGGGGTGTACCGATGTATGAGAGAAGGAGCGAGCGTTTTCATTTAATCGAATCAAAATGTACAAGTTTGGAAATTTCACTTCTTTCTACAATTCTACAAACCATTAGGTTTGTAATATCAACACTTCCGTTTTTGTTTAAATATTTTATATCATTAGTACAACTAACACAGATTTTTACTTTGTTTTACATTTTTTTTAATTTTATCAGTTGTTTTGTAATTTAAAGTATGTAAAAATGTAAGAGTGGTGGATTGTGGAATATTAATTATAAGATAGCTGGCGAGTTGCTTCGCTCTGTCACAGAGAAATTAAAGTTTTTCACAAGTTGCTCGCCCATTACAGTTCCCAATTCGGCTGCACATTTATATGCATGAGCTGTCATAATATTAAACCTATCTTATCGCTGCTGTCATAAAAATGACTTCACTTGTGAACATTTATATGCATATATGTATCTCTAGCAACCTGAGTTTCGGTTCATAATTCTTGATGAGTACAGTAGTTCAGATTCTAATTATTATTTCTAAGTGAGCATCTAATAGTAATGCATGTTCTACACTGCTCGTGTTATGTTTCTTAATATACCAGGTGCACGGTGCGCTCACCTGCATGCAGCAGTAGACTGATAAATCTCCGGATTTGCGCTAAGCCCTTGACTACACCGCTGCACGTCCGGGCTCCCGTCCGGCAACACTTTTGCCGTTCTGTTTTTATAGCTTGAGCTTAGTAACCGGTGCACGGTGCCTTGCTTGATTAAACTACTTTACAAAAATTTATTTCGTCTGTTATTTTTACATAAAAAATAATTGATAAATATTTTGAACGTTACCATTTCCCGTAAGTAGACGCGTACATTATTGTCTAAGTAGATCGTGTAATTAGTCCCTGTGGTCAGTGTGTACTCCTTTGTATTTTAGTAAATCTTGGGAAAACAAAACGAAAACGCAAAAATTATATTTGACAAAAATAATACCTAAACATAAGAGTGAGACACGCCGTATAACTAATGCGGGTAAGATTAGATAAACGCCACAATGACTTGAAATTTTTAACTATGATTATCATCCTCATCATAACAATTACACTCCTGAGCAAGTTTGTATAATTCAGCGAGTTTTTTTTGTTCGAGTTTTCAGTGAGTTGTTATAGGGGGGGGGGGGGAAACGAGCAGTCGGAGCCATTTTCATGTCCACCTACGCCTATAGATATCTACACGTATGCGCTCTCTTCACTTTACGCCGGTCTCCTGTTAGCGAGAGGTACCTCCCCGGTCGTGCCGGCCCAATTCGGCTGCATGCAATCATGCAGTGTGGCATCACCTCTTACAAAATGTGTATGTTGTACTATTGTCACTTGTAGATACTTGAGTACTAATTAATTATCATAATGAGTGTGACTTATCTGTATTATTGTAGTCGTCCCTCCCGGGATCATTCAAGTTGACTCTCAGGTAATCCACAACAGCCCATGGATGATTAGTCTATTATATTATATATCTGTCGTCTCTCGATTATCTTCAGTAAATAATATGGCCGCATTATTCTAATCCGATTATGTGTGGCGGCTCATATCGCTTATGCCATCTGATTAGGGAGCGAGAAACTGCTGCGGACGGATGCGGCAAATTGCTTTTTCCGATCATCTCAAACTGATCTTAAAGATTTTTTGACCGTACGTTACAAACCGTAGGTAATTATCTTATTTGAAGATATCTAGATGAGCGAAAAATAAAGAGAATACTTGATTGCCAATAATCGATGCTTGTTTAAGTTTTATATAAGTTCTGAGAGTTTTTGATAAATACCCTTCTCTAGTTATTTTACTACACACTTGTTTTTAGGATGCTATTGACGTTAGGTATAACTTTCTCATAATAAGGAACCTTGCAGGACCGAGCCCGACTCACCTCTACACATAAGATGCCTCCCGGTCCTCATACGCCATCTCTTCCGAAGAGGTATGTATCCAGCAGTCTTCCCAAGTACGGGCACTTGAAGTATTGGAACGTTATGCATATAAAATGTATCGCAAATTTCGGCGCAAAGTCACTTTTGTTGCTTTATGGTTAATGAATTCGCAAAAGTTTAGTAAAGCCTACTTGTTTATCGGGATAAAGTCTCGGAGGAAAAACGGTCTACCTAATGGAAATAAGTTTAAATTTCGATAGAATGTTGGCTTACGGTAATGGTTTGACGAATTCGGGGAACCGGGATTGTGTACACGAATTAGTAATTAGATTTACAAAAATGTTTAGAATACAGCTGATAACACATTTATTACTTAACTAGCGGAAGTCAGTAACTCCGTTTACGTGAATTCGTATTTTTACTGCAGTCGGTTAAAAAGTAGTCAATAGCCTTCCTCGCTAAATGAACTAACTAAAACAGAAATATTATTTCAAATCGGACCAGTAGTTCTAGAGATTAGCGCGTTCAAACAAACAAAAAACAAATTTTATTATTAGTATAAATAACGTCAGACGGATAAACATTATTTAAATTGTAGAGTATTATTTCTGGTAATTTGAGTATTAACCTAACCTTTAGTTAGCAATGATGAATTTTAAAATTAAAATACTTCACGTATAGAAAACACATGCTCCTTGCAGTCGCACAACGTGCATATGTGTGCTAACAATGTGCTTCTGCAGTATTCAGATCCTGCCACGTCATTCCTATGCTTTCAAATAAAGTAGATAATTATAAAGTTGTAAATTCAGATGAAGTACACGATGGAGTTTAAAGTCTCAAAGAAACGCCAGCCTCAGTAATTGAACTAATTTGGGGACAACAATTATTGGCGACAAGGCGTTAAACCTCTGCCATTCGAGGCTTAATCGCTAAATCCTTAATTTATCAGCTAAAGAAAATATCAAAATTCGGTTACCAAACGTTAGTAGTAAAAGCCTTTGTATTGTCCAGGTTCATCATGTCTACTCAACAGTTACAGTGTTACAGCTTAAGGTAAAAGAGAGGCTTCACAAGTGAAAATATACGGTCGTTTCACCATGTGTATCTTTATACATAAGAAGTAGATCAATATTGTAAGGATAGTTAGAAGAATATCTCTGGTCTAGTGTAAGTACAGATATATTCTGTACTAGCTTCCGCCCGCGACTCCGTCCGCGCGGATGTCGGTCTTCGCATGGATGGATTTATTTTTTTCTACGTATTTTTCTAGGATAAAATGTATCCCATTTTATGCCCAGGATAATAAGGTATAATTATACCAAGTTTCATCGAAATCGAACAACGGTTCGAAACTAACGTGAAAACTAACGAGTTTTCACGTGATGCCTGAACATACAGACAGACAGACAGACAAAAATTTTTTTAATCGCATATTTGGGTTTGGTATCGACCCAGTAACACCCCCTGCTATTTATTTTTTCAATATTTTCAATGTACAGAATTGACCCTTCTACAGATTTATTATATAGTATAGATACCTTATAAAATATGCATCTATTTTATAATTCATTTGTGTGCCATTTTATATCACATTTACGGTATAATTTAATTTAAAATGGACACTTAAAAGTGAATAGAAATGAAATGGAGTAATAAAACTGTCGCTGGCTGCAGCGCCGTAAAACTTGTATAATTCTGTGGCTTCTCTTAACTCAGCGGCTGCTGCGTGCAGCTCGTATGGACGATAAGTTAATAGCGACTACTTCCGCTGCGGCCGCCATTCCGTGAGTCCGCCGCGACGCCATCTTGGGCACTGTGCGAGTCTTCTATTGCATTTATTCGTAATTATTTCTCATATGGCTCGTTAACTATGTGATATATTTAAAAAATATTGTAAGCATTATGTTATATTGCCAAATTATACTGCAGTGAATCCAGAGGCAGGCATTGTTGAGCTGAGCAGTAGCGGGCTATCGGGATGAAGATTATTATGATAATTAATTTTATGTATTCGTTTTCACAGTAATAACTACCAATATATATTTTTAATCACAAAAAGAATTAAAAGTCACATAGAATACCTCCAGATATGGAATATATCTATATATTGTATAAAACTCAAAGGTGACTGACTGAGATAGTGATGTACCTATCAACGCACATTCCAAACCACGAGACAGATCGGGCTGAAATTTGGAATGCAGGCATTATTATTATTATTGTTAGAAATTAAATGCGGGATGAACCGAGGGGAACAGCTAGTTTTCTTATACAAGGTTGATACAAACGAGAGGCATTAAATGAAACCACATATTTAGTGTATCATTTCCAGGCTACACAACAAAAATCAGATCAATCGGAGCAATAAATTAGCCATAGGAATTTTTAAAAGCTTTTTTCTCACTCCGCATACGCTGTATTGCAGCTGATCGCCGACTATGACCGGCCGGGGTCATGCACCCCATGCGAGGTTGCCATTCGCTGTACGAGCCGACAAAAAGTATGTTAAATATGTTTTTTCGCTATTTAACTTTTTTGAAAATAGTATTTTCGTATACACGACGTAAACTTTTTTTTAATAATTTTGGATTAACTTTAGACACTTTAGTATAATTATGTGGTTTAATTTAATGCCTCTCACTTGTATCAACCTTGTATAGTGATATTTGTCTATTCATTAAACGTGAATTAATTAATTGCTAATTAAATTGTAGGTACCGTATGATTATATTCATCATGATCAACCAATCACCACTTGGATCTATTCTAGGCTAGTTATTGCAGGCATATAGGTATATCGATGACCTTATTTACCAAATCTGACGAGTGGAAGTCGTAAGCACAGGATGCTTCTTAAGGAGTACAGGAAGTACTTGTCATGTACATGCTGCCACGTTAAAATAAATGGCTTTGCTATCGCGTTTCGTGCGGTTTGTGAGTGGCAAATCGGCAATGAATCGTGCGAATGTCAATGTCGGTACATCAGTAGTCGACAAGTGACTCCCGATGGCTTGGAAAAAGTAAAGAATATATATTGACTTGAAATTACCTAAATTCAGAAAAAATATCCTTTTTTAATCGAGTTAGGCTCTACGTATATAAAAAGAATATATGTAGTGCACAACAGAAAGGTACAAATATAGCAAATAAAATACACACCTTGTAATGAATAAAGTTAATAACTTAATATTGTTAGCAAATATTTATTTAATCAATTAAAATGTGTTCAATGACACTCGTTCGAATTTATTTAACCTGATGATACTGACTAAATTCGAACCCGTGACTGCTAGCCACCGGTACTATGTACTGCACCACCGCATCTAACTGCCGTTTAATTTTTCAACTCAATGTTTGCTAAATAAACTGCTTTCAATCAATACAAACGCATTGATTGCCAATCTCTAATTCACAGTATATTTGAACAAATTGAGTGGTATTGATGTTCTAATTCTGGATTAGCTGGTAAAAGCTTTGACCTAGTAGCATGGTTTATCATTAAATAAAACATACAGCGCATACTTAATTATTATTGCAAAAATAACTTTCTTATCAATTAGTTACGGGATATATCTTTAGTTTTTTGAATCGGTACTCCTATTTCTAAAAATTACATTTCTTATATTAAGGGTTTGTTTAAAATGAGTCAAAAGAAAAAAAAAACAAAATAAAAGCTGGTTTTCATTTGTATAAAATAATGTTTAAACAATTGAACACTGTTACCACTAGGGAATATGTGAATATGAGTAGTGGGTCTTTTCTAGAGTAAGATATAAGATAATACAAGCAGTTTTCTCAACAGTGAAAATACAACCAGGACTAGATATCTAACAAGTGTAACCGCAGCGCCGGTGCGTCCCCGCGGGATCGCATTAGATACTAATTACCTATATACCACCCGGGAGGCGCCCTACAGCGCATTGCTGTTGAACTCGTGAATTAAATTCTATTTACAATTGGCGATTGCATATCAACTATTTCATCGGTTCGCACTCGATAGCTCGTGGCAATTAAGTTCTATTGATACTATATTAATTGCAGAGTGATACACATTTAGATTACATACGGTTAAACATAAAAGCCCCCTGCACTTATAGAGAGGGGGCAGGTCATGATGATAATCGTTTCTGAAATATCTACTCTTCAACCACTATCGGAATGCATTTACGGGAACATCGACCATAGACTTCTCTAGACTCGGAACTTGACGAGTCTCACTAACTTATGGCGTCAGTATATTATGACCTTACACAAAGCATACGAGTAAATGTGGAATGAAGTACTGACTTGATATGTTAATAAAACTACATCAAAAGAAAATTTTGCATTATTTTCATCTGTAGACTGGGGGAGCTCGTACGCACTAACTACAAACACGGAAGGGATATTACGTGGAGTACAAATGTTGGATGTTAAATTTGTTCAAAAAGAATGTATTATGGACAAATATCTGGGTATTTTATAGTATATCAGTATTTTATATAAATATACATTATATGATACTTAGTTATTTACTATACTACTACTATAGACTATAAGGAATTATGTTAACAGCAAGACATGCAAAAGTACAGCCATTTATTACATTATGAAGGGAAAAACCACGGACGTTCCTGTTTGATCGGCCACAATTTGTATCGGTGGATACAAAACTCTTTTCTACACGCGTATCTACTATCAATACTCTACCTCTCTATCTACTATCTATTCATACCGCGCTGCAGTTCACAAAATAAATCATTAGTATTACATTTATTTTGTCTGCTTCGATATTGATAACAACTTCCAGACGTCAATTTTCAAACAAAATATTATGAGATCGCAATTCCTTTCGAATCGCAAGTTAGCAATCAAGACGAGACGAGATCTGTTCGTGCTTAGAATGCACCCGGCAGCCCGGGCGCTGCAGAGTGCCGCGAGCCAACTGAGTGAGCCAAGAGAGAGCCAAGTGCGGGCTTGAAGATACTTGAGTTAAATATTGTTAGCTCCACGGAGCCAGCTGAAACTAAAGACCTATCTACTTAACGATTCTTATTTATTTCGAGTGTGCTTCTAGACTGAGAAATTTATTGTTCTTGGGTTTGACTGCCAGAAATCTGGCTAGTATTTTAATGATGAATATAAGAGTAATTCATTATCTTATTATAAATTATTTTAAAGGAGAACACTATTTATATAATTATTTTACTACACAAACAAGTTAGTTAGGAGAAACCTATATTTATACTTATTAAATCTGAAATTAAAACTTACTTTGTAGTTAGAGTTTTTCGATAATTTGCCCTCTATTTCTTTATTTTGTGTAAGTAAATTATTATTTACTTGAATTCCTTGCAGTAGCCTGG
>LUGF01022090.1:33142-47189 GCA_001625245.1 Calycopis cecrops | reverse complement strand
ACTTATAGTACATGTGGTTTAATTTAATGCCTTTGGTTTGTATCCACCTTGTATATTTTCCACATAAATGGTAAAATAAAGCAAAATAAAAAATACAAAAACAGTACTTACGAGTTCCTTTAATGGGTTCCACGGTGATGCAGCAACCATGTTGAGAGACAGCAGACTGGCGAAGATGAAGAACAGGATCTTGGAGAAGTCCATTGTAATGTCACTGCACGACGTAAACACCTTGAGAATACAGAAACTCTCTTGACAAAGGTCTGTTCGGTGCAGTATTTATATATCCATATCGAAACAATTTATCAACTCAACAAACATATCAGCTATCAGTGAAGTGTACCGTATGTAAAAGACTCTTTTAACCTTTAAGTACCGACGTGGGGTCTGCTAGACCACCATAACTTTATATACTTACAATTTTTTTTGTGTTTCTTGAAATTATTTTATAAAAAAATGTTTCTTAGTATTTTTAATATGTCTAGTTAAAATATCAGTTAAAAAAATATAGATTTTTTTATAATTAATTACAAAATACTAACATTGATAATGAAATCTCAAAAGTCTTTTGAAAAAAAAATTAACTTTTACCCTATTATTTACCATAAACAATTTTTATGCTTGTCAATATCTTTTTCATAAAGATTAACATTTAAAATATATAATAATAAAAATAAACTATGTAAACATTAAAAATTAAAAAAAAAACTTTGAGATTAACGCTTTCTTAAAGAAATGTATGGCTTACTTATAGGAACTAAAACCACAGATTAATAAACTTAACTAAAACTAGCAAAACCCGATACTTGTTAGTTTATTTTTTTAATAATAGACTGTTATTTTTAATTGTGGCTCCCTTTTTGTACCCGAAATGATTGACTGATCTATTTTTATAATAGACTGAAAATACAAAAGAAAAATGTAGTTTTTTTATAGCATAGGAGGCAAACGAGCAGTTAGGTTGCCTGATGTAAAGTGAACACCAACGCCCACAGACATCCGTAACACCAGAGGTCTAACAGATGCGTTGCCGACCTTTGACTTTGAGGAAAGAATAAGCTCTTTTCTTGAAGATCCCTAGGTCGTATTGGTCCGGACATACCGTGGGGGGCATCTGATTCCATATTGAAGTGGTGCGTGGGATAAAATGGCGCTTATAGCGCACAGTAGTAGACTAGTTTAAACACTAGTTTAAAAAAGTAATCTAAAAAAATCACATAAGTACCGACGTGTGGTCTGACAGACCACTTACGATCTTATAAATGCAAAAACTTACCGGAATCGCACGCGCAGACACTGCCACTCTCCACGAACGCTGTTGAGGGACTTCCCGAGGGGTACAGAGAAGCGCAGGAGGGTACGAGTTCACTAACACATGTAACTAGACTCTTCGAACCCTCTTGGTGTCTGTGAGACCACACGTTGGTACTTAAAGGTTAAGACGGACGTGGTATTTATTGCTAAACACCAACAGTTAGGTGGAGAGGTATTCCCCTGTTTAAGTCATATCAGTGATTTCTTAACTGTACTAATATAATCCGAGAGCCCATGACTACAAATGTTCCTCGTTATTAAAAAGCAGATTTTTTTTAGCATGTCGCTGGATCTTTAGCTTAGGCAGAAGCGTTACCTTGGATCATAATTTGCGTTAATGAGCCACCGGCTACTCACAAACCGCCCGTAACGCCACTACTGTCACTTCACGGCGGTATCACGTGAGCCCCGGTCGTGCAAAGTTTTGTATTTATATTTTTCAGCACTCATTGACACTGCCTTTTACTAACCTTGAATGGTGTCTAAGGTATTAGAAATAAAATCGTTTGAAACAGGCGTAAGCCCTTCGCTTACTTTGCGTACGTCTTTTTTATCGTATCTTGTGAATTAATTTCGATTGTGTAAGTTATCGTAACAAATTTTCGTAACTCACAGACTGATCAACGCATAAATGTATAGATCATGTTTCATTCATAGGCTCTTAGATGATAAGTTTGATTGAGACCAAAACACAAATGTTGATAAACTTTAATTGATAATTATGACCATACTTAGTCGTAGAGGCCTTTATGTACCTATATAGCTAGACCCCATTGCACGGTTCCAACGTGGAGTTAGGGACTGTTCAATGGCAGCCGGACAGTCCCTAAGGAGGAGGAGTCTGGCCTTTTCACCGAGGCCAGCCTGTCGCTGGAAGCGTCGTGTTGCTTTCAGATCCGGGGCCCTCCAATTATAGCGGCTGAAGGCACCCGCAGGGGTTTAGTCGGTAGGGGCAACCCAGTTGTCGAGCCCGACACTGTACCCGGTTGAGCCACCCGGGCTCCTGGGTAGCGTGCGTGTAAAGGAATGTGTACTATATTACACAAATACTTTACGATGTAAATTTAAGGGAACAATATCGTACCTATTTATAGTATCTGTGATATGAACCTGAATTATGGCCTTCGAGTTTTGGAGCCAAAAAGATAATATCTTCACGTCAAAAGTCAGCGGATTCTTGGGGCGTCCCCCACCAGAAACAACTATATTTTATGAAGTACTAGCTGCGTCCCGTGGTTTCACACGCGCAAATTTCGATCCCGTAGAAGATTATCCCATGACATCCCATAGGAAAACTTTTTCGGGATAAAAACTATTCTATATGTTAACCCATGTTACCCTCTAAGTGTGTGCCAAATTTCATGAAAATAGGTTGAGTTTTTGCGTGAAGGAGTAAAAAACAAACATACAAACTTACGATAAAATAATATTAGTGGGATTTAGCCATACTGGATGGTAATTCTCCTGTGGCACACTCATAGTTTATGCGTAGGAGAAGTGCAGATTGGTAATATCTTTCAATGATAATGCTTTTATTATTATTATTATATTTATTAATCAAGTGACAGAGACTCATTTTTTTATGGTTAGTTATACAAATCACTTATTACCTATGTTACTTAATTAATTACACACAAAGAATATCCACAACAATTTGAAGACATTACTTTAATATTTGACATTGCCGCACAATTCCGTTTGAAATTGTGCGGCAATGATTAACATATCTGCAGTCTAGCCTGCTCCCTATCAACTTCAGTAAGCTGTTGTTGCTGCCCCGCAATCTGCTCACAAGGGAACCACAGCGCTTTCGCATTATCGCATAAAAGTAATCAACCCGAGCCGCCGCGAACATTCCCGATGCACTGCAGAAGCGGGGCAACCCCACCAGCATCCTGAAGGCGTTATTAAATTGGACACGAAGAGCGCTGAAGGCTTTTTGCATGTATTTGGCCCACAGGTTGCATGTATAAAAATTTGTACAATAAGCCCTAAACAGTGTGATTTTCACACTGGTGGAACAGCGCGTGAACCTGCGAGCCAGCATATTTGCTCTTATAGACAGCGCTCTTCTCTCCCTCTCAATATCGGCGTCATCCTTGAGGTCAGGGGTCAATATGTGTCCTAGGTATTTGCCTTGGTACACCCGATTTAATGTTATACCTTTTAGTGAAATGGGTGGTACCTGACTCTGTACTTTTCCTTCGGCCTCAAAGACCATCACCACACTCTTGTTAGCATTATAAATTAAGCCGTGTTAAAGTATATCAGCGCAAAGATGACTTAATTTATTAAAATAATTTAAGTATAGTAAGTATTAAATTGATTTAGAATGGGACAATATGACAATCTATCATTTGTGAATTGTTCTAAATTATTACAGTGTAAATGCTTGAATTTTCTTGTGTTTTGCAATCGTAATTGTTAACTTAATTAGTTGAACACGTGTTAATTTCAATATAAAATCCCCGCACTGTCCGACGAGGCATTTTTGCTGCAGTTTTCGGAAAATTTGTATCGTGAAATTGATGACGTCGGCAGTATTGACGTCCATCTTTTAAAAATATGGCTAACGTATCTGCTTCGTTAAGTACAATAAACCAACAAATAAAATATTACACACATTACCATGCATTTAACAAATAAGATGCACATAACTATTGATGAAGTTTCCATGTCTTTTGCAAGTGTTGAAAATTCTACACACATTGAGTACCGTAGTAACAATGATTCATAGTAATGTAATAAATAATATATTCATAATAATATAATATAATAATAAGGTAATATGATATTTACTTTTTAATTACAAAGTTTCACTTAGATCGAATTTCGATCTACGGACGATCACTAAAATTAAAATGAAACAAATAGATAATTCCAAACTGTCAGATGCGAGGAACTGTCTGTCAAAAGGGTTTGGTTCTGAATTGACATCAAATCAAAGTTTGAAACCTGAAATTTTAAAATAATTAATTCCGATTCTATTCCCTTTGTCAAATTATTAAATATTTAAACGATGAAGTTTCCTCGCTCTAGCCCCTTGGACCACTCGATGTACAGATGGAAGTGTTTAATAAAACGCAAATTATTTCAATTAAATTTCGACTTTCAATACAATGGCCTTAGTTTAGTATACAGGAGAAGAAACAAGGAATTAAGTTCAAAACTTTATATTTGAAAATGACGTAGTGCATACACGTATGCCAAGTGGAAGTAGGACAAGTGTGACAGATCAGAGTTGACAGCTGATGCCTAAGAGACATATTTATTGGCTATCCGCAGCTCTCTACTAACAGAGATAAACTAGGCTAGCTGTCGTGTAACTAATCCCGCCCTCTAGAACGTAGCACTAGTACCTAACCATATCATTTACGGTATGAGTATCCAGTATATAGTCTATGACTAACCATAGACTATATAACAC
This sequence comes from Calycopis cecrops, assembly GCA_001625245.1. Lineage (NCBI taxonomy): Eukaryota > Metazoa > Arthropoda > Insecta > Lepidoptera > Lycaenidae > Calycopis > Calycopis cecrops. Next base: position 42,448 of record LUGF01022090.1, on the reverse strand, counting down.
GTCTATTTATCAGACGTGTCACACTATAGGCTCTATACGCTCTGATTATGTTATAAAAGTATCCCTTAGTTATTATCATATCTCTTAGTGAGAGGTAGTGCCACGCCGCTGCAGCCGAATTGAGCCAGCACGATCTGAGGGGTACCTCTCGCTTACACGACACCGGCGTAAAGTGACAGCTGTGCTGTCGCGTTTCGTGCGGTGTGTAAGTGTGGAATCAGCTGCCGCCCTCGGTATTTCCAGACCGATAAATGCAAGCATGCAGTGTGGCACTACCTCTTACTAGATTACTACGATGTTATAATATTCTAGAGTCTAGTCCAATAAATTTAAAAAGATATAGTTGGGATTAAACGGAAAAAAATGGGGTGTAGAAGGTAACCCAAGACTTAACTAACCAATTTAGATAGTACCTATCATATTGTGATTCTATAAGCAAGTATATACTCACAAGATTAGGTACTATTATTGTGTCTAATATAATCATGATAATTAATCGAGAACCACTGAGTGGAAATTGCCATAGGGAGAAATAAATAATAATAATTTGTATAATTAAACTAACTTACAATATTGACATAGGATAATAAAAACTGTAACTAACACACTTACATTCTATGGATTCTTAATCTGAAGTAAAAAAAAAAAAAGTAGCAAGAGGTAGTGCCACGCTGTATGCTTGCATGCAGCCGAATTGGGCCGGCACGACCGGGGAGGTACCTCTCGCTTACACGAGACCGGCGTGAAGTGACAGCTGTGCTGTCGCGTTTCGTGCGGTGTGTAAGTAGCCGGTGGCCCATGGAGGTGGGAGGAGAAAGAGGGGCAGCGCATCTGTATAGTCTCTATGCAGATGTCTATGGGCGTCGGTAGTCATGAAAATGGCTACAACTGCTCGTTTGCCCCCCTATACCATAAAAAAAAAAAAAAAAAAAAAACTTTTATTTATTTATTTTTAATTACTACAATTTTCTTCATAATCAGTCTACTAAACAGGTTACTAATCACATGCAATAAACAGTTGTTGTCCACACGTGTTTTCTAATAAACACTTGCACTAAACACTGTGTGAATTCTCCATTAGATTGGCACAGTACCAGTATATTTGCAGAAGTTAGTTATGAGGATTAGTGGCTTGCTTGTAGAAGGTATTTTATTATTAAAAAGACATCATTATTAAAATTATTATATTATAATTTTGTTCATTTCGTATAGTAGAGGTCGCAGTTGGACCGTAGGTATAAATCGCCATATTACATCACTATAGTAATTTTTTATACATATAGAAACTTACTGCTAGCTATAAACATCGCAGAATACTTAGAATTACTATAGAAGACTTATCGGGCGTATAAAATCCAGGAAATCATTGACCCGCCGATTTACAAAACGGTCTTGTTTTTAAAAACGTCTAGCCGAAATTTAATACGGTGAAACACACAATCTGATAGTTTGCCTATCTTTAACCACCCGTACATGAGTTACAATAAGTTTCGCAAACATTGTATAAATATAACATTTTACATAGTTAGTTGTAGTATTATAGCATCTACATGTGGCCTGCTTGTACTTTAACAGTTAGCTAAGGTTTGGAAGTCCCATGTCGACAAGGGACTGACTAAATGAAACTGGTTAATTAGTAATATTGTAGCATGTACAGTTATTTTATTCGTTTATTTATTGTTGTCCGCCTTTAATTATGGCCGCCGTCTTCTCCACCACGTCCACAGCTGGTCCAGCGCTTATTATGGCGTCTCTCACACGCTGGCCGGCTCTCTCCTGAAATAAACAATAATCGTTTTCACAAGAGGTCATTGACCGCATCAAGTTGGGCTCGCACGACTGGGGAGGTACATCAGCACGTAACATCGGAGTGAACTGACAGCTGTTACGTTACATGTTGTTACTGACAGTTCAGAGGCTGATTGAGAGAGATGGGGCAAGGGAGAGTGAGAGATAGCATGGGTGGTAGCCATCCGAGGGGTTTGACTGCTCATTTAGCTTCTACTATTATATTATTTATTATAATTATGAGCCTAATCGGGCCGTGCGACTGGAGAGGTACCTTCACCCTTAAACCTCCTTCAAAGTGATGTCTTCGTTTTGCTTTTCAATTTGTGAGCACGTGGCTCTTTGGGAGGTAGTAGGGAAGAAAGAGGGCAGCGTATGTTCATACTCATTACAGTGCGAATGATGATGAGCGTGGTTAGTGAACAAATGGCTCCGATTGCTCGTTCATCCCCCTGGGCTATAAAAATTACCCAGATGATGAGCAACACAGAACGACAATGTAAATTGCCTATAGAGGTGGAAGGAGAAAGGAGGGTAGCGCATCTGTGTAGTTTCTATATGGATGTCTATGGGCGTCGGTAGTCATGAAAACGGCTCCGACTGCTCGTTTGCCTCCCTATACCATAAAAAAAAATTGTACTTAGGTATGACTTTCTCCTAAGGACTCACAAATTTAAAAAAAGTGAGATTTTAAAGAGGTCCTGCGCTTAGGGGCAGGGGAATTGGGTACGCACTTTCTCTAATCAATGGTAAAATAATGTAAATTAAAAAAAAAAACACTTCAGAGAGTTCTAAATAAATATATTTTTTTTATGAAAAATATAATATAATAATACTTACTAGCTCTTTTAATGGGTTCCACGGCGCTGCAGCCACCATGTTGAGAGACAGCAGACTGGCGAAGATGAAGAACAGGATCTTGGAGAAGTCCATTGTAATGTCACTGCACGACGTAAACACCTTGAGAATACAGAAGCTCTCTTGTCAAAGGTCTGTCCGGTGCAGTATTTATATATCCATATCGACAATTAATTTATCAGCTCAACAAACACATTATTAACTATCAGTAAAGTGTACTATATGTAAAAGACATAAAGGCTAAGTCTGTTTTAAGACGGACGCGGTATTTATTGCTAAACACCAACAGTTACATTGAGAGTGATTCCCCTGTTTAAGTCATATCAGTGATTTCTTAACTGCACTAATATAATCCAAGAGCCCATGACTACAAATGTTCCTCGTTATTGAAAAGCCCAAATTTTCTCCGCACGTCCTTTCTTCAAGCGGTACTCAATACTCATGATGTATTTAGTACTTGCAACCCTTGTAAATATTAGCCTGGACGTTATCAACGAAGAAACAGTTTTTAAGGCATAATTTTTTAAAGTAATAAACGAACAAACGTTGATGACAACCTATTTTCACGGACATCCGCGAGATGCCGCATATGGAGTACTACGCCCACCTTTGGGCAGGGGCCCCGAAATATCAGCTAGATCCATTTGACCGTATTCAACGTAGAGCGACTCGAATCGTTGATGACCCTGTTATTTCCGGGCAGCTCAATCCTTTGGCCCTACGGAGAGATGTCGGTTCCGTCTGCATCTTTTACCGTATTTTCAATTGGGAGTGTTCCGAGAAATTGTTCGGCTTAATACCAGCAGCTGAGTTCCATCATGGGACATCGCGACAGAATTCAAAGTTCCTTGCCCACCACCTCGATATTCCTAAATGTAGTACTGTGCGGTATAAACGCCATTTTTACCGCGTACAGCAGTGCTTTAAAACCAGCTGCCTTCCTCGGTATTTCCGATCCGGCAACGCGTTTGCAAGACACCTACTTTTTTGTTTACTACGTTTGCCCCCTATAATATATAAAAAAAGATCGTTACGCAGAAGCGTTACCTTGGGTCATAATTAGCGTTAATGGGCCACCGGCTACTCACAAACCGGTCGTCCCAGCAAAGTTTTGTATTCGTACATATTTTTCAGCATACGTTGACACTACCTTTTACTATCCTTAAAAGATGTCTAATATATGAGAAATAAAATCGTGTGAAAAAGCTTTAAGCCGTTATCTCGCTTACTTCGCGTATGTCTTTTTTATCGTTTTTTTTCATATCTTTTAACGACATAGTTAATTTTATCTTGTGAATCATTTTCGTTTGTGTAAGTTATCGTAAACGAATTTTCCTATCTCACTAACTGACTGATCAACGGATCTAAGTATGGATGATGTTTCGTTCATAGGCTCTTAGATGATAAGTATGATTAAGACCAAAGCACAAATGTTGATAAACTTTAATTAATAATAATGACTATACGTAGTCTTAAGGGCCTTTATTAGAATGTGTACTACATTATACAAATATTAATACATAAATTTACGATGTAAATTTAAGGGACATATATCGTACCGCACTTCTTATATTAGTACCTATGTACATGTGATATGAACCTGCATTATCTCTGCACAGTTTTGGCTCCCACAGGACAGTTTCTTCAGATCTAGGGACGGAAAGTCAGTATGTTTGCGGAGGCACGCATTGATGGTTTTTCAGCTATTCCGCGAAAAAGAATTGCCTCCGTCATGCACCGTTTCACGCATAGCTCCAGCAGTATTTTGGAAATGTTTGTTGACAATTTTGAGAGTCCAAAAAAATATTGGACGAAAGTTCGTATAATTGTAAAAAAAAATTGTAATGTTATACTACTGTACTACTAACATATTATTAAGATATTATATACCAACAACATATATGGACGTGAATCTGAAGTAAATTATAATTATTATTATCTCATAGGTCGGAAACGAAACTGCAAAACCCCTGGTGTTGCAAATGTCTGTGGGCGTCGGAAATCATCTTGGTGAACAGACTGCTCGTTTGCCCCCTTATACTATAAAAAAAGCATCTGAACTTTGGATTTCTATTAAATCATATGAATGTTAGTAGCCTTCCATAGTCTACTACTCAATAGATTCTAGAGGGATATTTTTTGGTTACCGGCCAAATTTTAAAATAAGGACGTAAAGTAATTTTAAAAAGCATCATTCTAAAAGTGTGTTTTAAATTTTATCGTCTAATTGTAATATTTTGTTAAATAAAAATCGATTTAAAACGGTCCTTAAAAATACCTACATAGATTGTTGCTCTTACACGAAATGTATCTGTCGCAGTCGGATTGTATAATCCGCCGTATTACATTACGGCTAGCCATTTAGAAAAACAGGGCCGTTTTGTAATGCGGCGGGTCAACGCTTAGCCGGATCGAATACGGCGAGGTCAAACTCCGCCAGAAAGTGTTCGCCGCTAAACGTTATTCAATATGGCTAGCCGTAATGTTATAGTCCGTGTCATTATTCGCCTCTTTGACAGAATATAGTTCCCAATTTTAACACTCGCGGCGCTCACAACAACAATGGCGTCAAATAAGGAAAATGTCTCACTAGAATGCGATAAAAACATTGATTTAAACAAAGGAAACTTGTTAAATATATATGCAGAATCATACTTGGATTGGTTAGGTTAGGTTAGACTATGTTTATACACAACGAGCGAGCGAAGCGAGCGAGTCCTGTGGATTGGCACAATGAGGCTAAACGTGAGCCGCCATATTGTAGAACGTTTCTCAACGACAATCCGGCTAATCGTTGACCCGCCGCATTACAAAACGGCCCTGTTTTTCTAAATGGCTAGCCGTAATGTAATACGGCGGATTATACAATCCGACTGCGACATATCGACTTCAAGGTCAGTGACGTCGGCTTACCGTGTGTCGCGAGTGTGATGTAAAAAATAACCCTGTATATTCGCGATTCCTCTCCCTCTGTTATAAAAATCCAGCAGATTTTTCTCTTCCCAACGTACATTACAAATATTTAATCATAATATTTTATTATAGACTGTACGCGAACGGAATACAGTCCACAACCCGTTGTGCCTAATGGAGGCATTGTATTTAATGTTCGTTTTGTTTTTATGAAGCTCGGTAATTCCCCCGTGTACGAATAGACATGTTTTTGTATGGACTAAGTAGATTTGTTTTTGAATTTCATTGATTTTATGAATTGTAGTGCCCAAGGAGGTGGGAGGAGGGAGGGCAACGCCTCCGTATAACCCCTATGCGGATGTTTATGGGCGTCGATAGACACGAAAATGGCTTCGACTTCTCAGTTTCTCTCATAAACTATAAATAAGATTCCGATATCCATATGCATATTTTTATACCAAACTAAAACATGGACGACTAAACGGTCTATATTTTTTAGCAGCCAATTAGACAACGAATGAGCATAGTGCTCAATAAACGAATAATAAATAATTACCGTTAGGAGCATAGATTTAGAATGTACAAGATACACAATGTCAGAACAGAGGCGAGACAAAAAAAGTATTTGACAAAAGTCAGAATTACTACAAAGTTTCCTCTGTCTACGACAAAATTACATAAATGACTTTGTCATTATTATGTAATCGGGACGCTATGGCCTCTTACTCGCTAAAATAATTGTCTCATATAGGTATACTTCATCTACTAGCTCTTTTCTTTTCCGATGATTGAAACTTAATTTGAATGTATCGCTCCCACGCTTTGTACATCTTTCACGTAGTGAGATCAATTCTAAATCTATGATTGGGACAATGGTTCTCGTCTCTGGTTCCAAAAGGCGGAATGTTGGATGACCTTCAACCAGGTTGACTGATGACCTAGTAAAGATCACGGGCAGCCGGTGGGTACCACCAGCTTGAGACCATAAACTGTGATGCTCTCTGATGTCCTATGTCCAGCAGTAGACTGATGATGATGTAGGTACATCATCATCATCACCCTATATTGCAGAGGGAAGGTGTAAAATCAGATAATTACAGATGAATCTCTGACGAGATTTTGGGTAGTTGCATGCTAAATACCACCGGGGAGTTACCTTTAGCTCACATAATACCACCGTAATAATGACAGGTATACTATCGCGTTTCGTGAAGTTTGTGAAATGCAACTCATAAACCATTGGAGAGAAGGAGGAAAAAAGAGCAACGCATGTGTGTAACAATCATGCGAATTTCTATGATTTTCGGTAGTCATAAAATGTTTCCAAACTAGGGAGAACAGTGTTGGCCCCAAGTGACAGCCCTGAGATACGCCTGACTGTGCATAGTACAGAAGCGATTGGTAGCCATTCACAGTAATTAACTGTAATTATCTTTCAAGACGCGGCATAACCAAAAACAGCAATGTACTGTATACAGGGTTATTTTTTGATCCCCGGCCAAATTTTCAGGTTTGGTTCAGAATCAATAATACATTCGATTTATGAAATAAAAATATTAAAAAAAAATAGTTAGATACAATTGCTTTGTCCGATGTTGTAAAACATATTGCTTGGTCACCACGTGCATCACACTCGCGAGTCACGGTAGGCCGACGTCACTGACCTTGAAGTCGATACATTTCGTGTAAGAACAACAATCGATGTATTTTTAAGGACCATTTCGAATCGATTTTTATTTAACAAAATATTACAATTAGACGATAAAATTTAAAACACACCCTTGGAATGATGTTACTTCTTTATTTTAAAATTTAACCAAACCTAACATAACCCTGAAAAATAAAAGAAAAACCAGAATTAGCTAAATTTCGGATTAACAGCGCGTGGCTGACTTTGTCGAACGCTCTAGTAAAACTAAACGCAGAGGTATAAAGGATGCAAAATTATTTTCAGTGGATCGACCTTTGTGGAAACCATGTTAAAAAACTCCGATATTAGTATTGATATGGAATGTTATGTGAGGGCAAGTGATTGCTTCGAACTCTTTCGAAAGCCATGACAATATTATGGTAATAGCATAGTAAAATAAGAATAGTAAGCAATCTAAGCCCAATCGGCGACATAAATACCTACTCTTGCCTTGACGCCTAGGGCTGATATTTTTTTGTGTGGTTTTGATAAGTATACTTTTTTTTTGTAAGAACCTACTGAAATTAAGATTACAAAAATTAGGTACTTACCCTTTTGTTTGTTTGTATGTTTTTTTTTCTAACATGTAGTGCAACGCTGTACTTCTCGTTCACGCGAAAGCGTCGTAATGTGACAAGAGTGCTATCGCGTCTCGCACGGTGTGTAAGTCGCCTGTGGCCCATTGAGGGAGGAGGAAGAATGGTTCATAGAGGTGGGAGGAGAAAGGAGGCCAGTGTACTACTGTGTTGTGAGGATGTCTATGGGCGTCAGTAGTAATTAAATTGGCGCCGAGAGCTCGTTTGCCCTCTTATACTATAAAAAAATAACAATGTAGTGGTAACTTTTAATAAAGTAAGTAAATTTACTAAAATACTCTTGTGTAGTCTTTGTGCGGTCGTCTATGGACGTCAGTAGTAATGGAATTGGCAACAACTGCTCGTTTGCCCTCATATACAATTAAAAAAAATGTGTGTGTAAGCCCGTTGTGGAAGCAGGGCAACGCAACTGCAGATATGCAGATGTCTATGGGCGTCGGAAGACATGAATTGAATGGTGAATTGGCTCCAACTGCTCGTTTGCTCTCTTATACTATAATAAAAAATTCGTTAGAGGTACCCGAAAAAACTACAATATTTTTTGTATTTTTTGACATCTTAAGATTTATTATATATCAACTGCGCTAAATAAATAAACGGATGTGCAGCGAAATACACAAATGCGCGCGAACTAACTACGCCGGCGCGCCGGAGAGCTACGGCGGACAGCCGCTTTATTGTATATTTAGAGTTGGATTAGGAGTGGAGTGGATTGGAGTTAGGATTTTGTCCAAGTGTGCTGTGCGGACACAGGGCGGCACGCACACATTGCAAGCGGCTCATTTGTATGAAGATAAACTACTCTATATTGTACTATGGTAATAGGCCTGTAGTTTGTAATTAGATTTTCAGCGTCCTTCTTAAGGGTAGGTATTACCAGACCTCTACATCTTCCAAGCATTTGGAAATATCTCAATAATAAGAGATCTGTTCAAAACTATGATTAAAGGAAAAAAAACTTACAATGAAAACGGGTGGTATACCATCTGGTCCGGCCCGCTTGGATATGCCAAGTAATCTCAGTCTTTGCTACATTTTCATCGGGTATTTGATGTTGTTATTGGATCCAACTGTCAGTGAAGTGATTGGCAAATGAGCTGCATTTGATTTAGGAGAGTAAACAAATCAAAAGTAATTTGGTTACACGTTAAACGACATATTATTCTGGTTGTATTGGCTATAACTAGATCGGCATCGCTGGCAAATTATCATGAATTTTCATGAAGAAGTGTCTCTTGAAGACTGGAAGACTCCAGAAACTATAAAACAGTAACATCCTCAGAGGCACGGATGCAGACTTTCAGAGTCATATTTTTTAACGTTATCTTCATTTGTATAAACTTATCATTACTTGCTGCTTCGTAATATTGCTGGAATGCTGAAACTGATACCATCAATCGATAATATGTATCGTAGCTATTACACAATTAAAGTAGAATAGAATAGATTAGAAAAACGTTC
>LUGF01022090.1:20399-31118 GCA_001625245.1 Calycopis cecrops | reverse complement strand
ATACCGTAGATTTGCGGACTTCATGAAATGTACGAGAATTTTACGAAACGGTTGCATGCCTGATGTGGCCAACTTCATTTGACCAGATCATTAACACGTTCGCTGCATCACGAGGTAGACCTCGTTAGATGTCATGCAGGACTTTCACACTGTGCGCCGACTAAAATCGTGTTATTTCACTCCTTGCTCCTAACTCGTAAAATACTTACCCCCTTATTAATAAACATGGAATAACTATATCCAAGTAATAACCTGGTAATAAACTGACATCTGTCAAATTCCATACTTTTTTGTGTTTTTTTATTATGGAATTTGACAGATGTCAGTTTATTACAAGGTTATTCCTTGGATTGAGTTATTCTATGTTTATTAATAAGGGGGTTTATGTATACATGAAGCAAAAACTTCGGGTACATTTTACGAAAATTGCACGGACGGAGGAGTTTGAAAATTGGCACAGTTACGGTTTATGTGTGGGAGAAGTGCAGAACGCTAATATTTATCAAAATAATGTTTATTAAGTGCATTAATTCATTAATCAAACATTACACAGACAACCATGCATTTGACACATTGATATTTATTAAACACGTGACTTTATGAAGTTTCTATGTCTTTTGCAAGTGTGAAAAATTCTACACACATTGAGTGCCGCAGTTACAATGACAAAATATGTCATATATATTTACTTCTTCTCTTCTCTTCTTCTCATGTCTAGATTTAGTGTTGTCCAGTGTTGTCTCAGTATATTAGTATAATAACTATGGGTGTTGTCTTAGCATTGATGTGAGACGTCGCACGCACGTTTAAATAATATTTGTAACGACAAAGCAAGGTAAACTATTGAAACACTGACTAATAGTTTAATGCCGACTCTGATATATGTGGAATACAACTTTACACCATTATTAATAAACAGAGATTCAAATTTCATATTAATAAACACATGAACTGTATGGAATTGGACAAATGCCAGTTTAATACTACGTTAATACTTGGATAAAGTCAATCTGTATTTATTAATCAGGCGCTTAATGTATATCCCGAGGCGATATGTAAGGTTTGAATTAAATTTACGTCTTTTTTAAATAATGAACACACAAACGATAACTAAACACGTTCTGAATATTTAAACTAGAAAAGAACGACTGGCTCAATTACAATAGGATGCGCGTGCGGCGCGTAGCAGGACAATGCGAGGACATTTACACCTTTATAAAACACAAAAACTTTATAGTATACGTTATTTTATCTTATTGTTATATTATCTTAATTGTTATAGTAGTTGAAAGATTTTGTGTAAATGTATGTATGTATGTGTGTGTAATAAATAGTAATTTAAATAGTATTAATAAACTCCGCCACAGATTTACCAAAATTAGATTCCATTGCACTTACTTTATTAATATATGCATCTATATATGTCGCATGCTATTTATTTCTATAATAATACTTTTCTTATAATTCATTTTATTACACAATTAGGAAAAGGGAGAGGTGCACATCATGTTATCTTGTCTCCCCGGAACAAAAAAAACAATGCTTGCGGTGCTATGAAGGAATGCGTACCGTCACTGCCATAAAAAGAGGTCTTTCAATATGCACTAGATGCAAAAGCAAGCCGTGCATACGGCCATGTCCGTAGAGTTAATATTCTTAAATAAAACTTTTCTATCAACAACTGATATTTTATTTTACACCCATCACTAATACTACTAACACACCCGTCACTACACATATTAAAGTTCCGAAGAACACAGTGTAGCTTACGGTACGAGATACAATAGATGTGATAATTTCATTTTGAATATAGATCATTGGACTATCTGTCTGTTGTAGGTCACACCTACAAAAACTTCAAATTTATATCATTGTTTTTCAGCTAGTTATAAGTTGTTTTCAAAACTGTATTTTAGGGGGCTGATTAGGTCCCTAACGCAACAGATGGTGGGCTACTTACGAGGTCTATTAGGTCCCCTTGCACCAGCTCTCTAAAACCATAACACAGGGAACGTGATCATCAACATTTTATCATTCATCATCATATCACACGTCATCCACTTTTGAATGGATTTTATAAATAGTGTGTCCATATAATATTTGATAAAATTCGGAAGATACTAGGTCTATGGAGCGTAAAACTGACTGAAAACGCGAAAACTTTCTTTTTGGGTCATAAACAAAGTGATTGCGGCGCTTCTTCCAGTAATAAAGGTAACTATTTTATGATGTGATCAAAATATAATCTCGACCATTTAATGAAGTAACCGCGCATTTAATTGCCCATAACGAGAATCGATTTCTTATTGATCTGTCCAGACCACATCATGATATGACCAAAAGACGGAGAAACATTCCATTAAATGCGACAATTTCATGAAGTGGGCAAATCTACGATATGGCCACGACACATACAAAACTTTTACTAAAAATAAAGATGAATAAATGAAATATACTTTATTGTGTACACCAATCCTATACAAATAATTAAATATTAAAAGTAATTTTAAGACAATTCAGGGTTAGTTTTTGGTCACCGGCCAAATTTCCAGGTTTGGTTCGGAATCAATAATACTTTCGATTTATGAAATAAAAAAAATAAAAATAATTAGATAGAATAACTTTGTCCCATGTTATAAACACATTTCTTGGTCACCATGTGGCATTTAGCTCGCGTGTCGCGAAGCCGGACGTCCTCGGCCTTGATGTCGATGCATCTCGAGTAAGAACAAGGATCCATGTATTTTTAAGGACAATTTTAAATCGGTTTATATTTAACAAAATTACAATTAGACGATAATATTTTTTAAAACACACCCTTGGAATTATGTTCACTTCTTTATTTTAAAATTTGGCCGGTGACCAAAAACTAACCCCGTATATAAGATATAGATAGTTTAATTGTTATAATTACAATTTATACGAGGGTCACTCTAAAAGTTTTTAGAACTGGCCACTTACAAACAATACAATAAAAAAGTAAGTTCGAATTTTGAAAATGGAACTCATTGATATATTATTGAATATGGATTTCATTCTTTTGTCATTTGTTTTACATTTTGGCGGCAAATTGAAAATTGTCTGTGTCACGTCAGCATGAATTTAACGCGAGAAAATTTTCGTGCAATGATTTATTATGAATTTCGATGTCATTTAAATCAACAAGAAAGTTATGATAGACTTCGATTGGCCTTTCACAGTGAAGCCCCATCTCGTGCCACTGTTTACAACTGGTTTAATGAGTTTAAACGTGGTCGCACTAATCTCACCGATGATCTGCGTGCAGGACGGCCTTCTACGGTGACGACTAAAGATAATAGCAGTGTTGTGCGGCGTATGATAGAGACTGATAAGAGAGTGACCTATCAGCAGATTCGGACAAGCTTAGGGATTGGTATGAGTCAAGTCCACAAAATCCTCCATGAACATTTAGCTGTCAGGAATCTTTGTGCCCGGTGGATATCTCATAATTTGACCGAAGCCCAAAAACTCCGCCGTGTTGATTGGTGCCGCTAAATGGTTCAAAGATTTGACGGAGGTGGCTCAAACGCTGTATTCAACGTACTTACAAATGACGAAAGTTGGATTTACTGTTATGATCCGGAAACTAAAAGACAGTCTGCTCAGTGGATTTTTCCTTCCGAAGAGTTGCCAACTAAAGTGAAGAGAGGTCGAAGCGTGGGTAAAAAGATGGTGGCCTCGTTCTTCGGAAAGACAGGTCATTACGCAATAATTGTTTTAGAGGATCAAAAAACAGTTACTGCAGAGTGGTACACTAACAATTGTTTGCCACTTGCCATGGAAAAAGTTCGGGAGAAACGACCTCGTAGTAGGATTCTCCTTCATCACAACAACGCCTCGTCGCTCACCGCAAGACAAACTATCGACTATTTGGCTACATCAGACGTGGGATTACTGGGTCACCCGCCGTATAGCCCCGACCTCGCACCTTGCAATTTTTATTTATTCCCGAAAATAAAAGAAAAACTTAAAGGAATACGTTTTACAGACGCCGAGGAAGCAGTGACTTCGTTTTCGAAGGCCGTCGAAGAGACTTCTAAAGACGAGTGGGCAAAGTGCTTTTCTCAGTGGTTCTATCGAATGCGTGATGTATTGATGTGAATGGACACTATTTTGAAAAGATATAATAAAACTAATAACTTGCTAGTTTGCTCAGTTTTTGATTTTCTAAGAACTTTCAGTTTGACCTCGTAACATACAGTTCGATATACCATACTACATTTAGTTTTAATGGCTAGCTTAAATACATGTTGTTTAGGTCAATAAAACAATTTTCAAGACATTTTTCGCTTACATTCTTTCCAGTCTTAGGTAATTACAACTTGGGCTTAAAAGTAGTTTCATCTTGTACTCTCTCTCTTTTTCTAGCTTAGACCTTCTGTCTCTTATATTTTGACTACCTTAGGATCTAGTGGTAACCATTTTTATTTGGTAACGCAGGGAATACCTTTATATACACTACCCAGGAGCCCGGGTGGCTCCACCAGGTATAGTATCGGGCTCGACTACTGAAATTCGAATTTCTTCCTACTCCTCCCATTTTCTTCTGTTTAATACGTTGAGCATCCCAAGACAGTTTTAGTTTTTCCCTCGGAGAGCCTGGGATCATATCGAAGGGTCGTTGTGGTTGCCGCTGTTGATCCTGGCGACACAGGAGTAGCAGCGGTCGGAACGAGTGGTGGGCCAAGCCGGGCCAAGTTAACTGGCAACTGGCAACTAATTCCCTCTTTAGAGACTTTAAAGCTTACATTGAATGCCATACGTCGAGTTAAGTTGGAATCGTGTCGGCGTTGAGTCGGTGTAATATGCGAACACCTCTGTAATGTAACATTTGTCCGTAGAATTGAGGTATGCGGCCGCCACTACGACGACGGCTACAAAACCTTCGGCAGCTACTGCGAGCTGGAGTACGAGAACTGCAACACCTGGAGACGTGAGTAGTGCGGCGTTGCAGGGGAATCGCACCGACATGCCGAGTCATGTCGGTCCAGTTCCCCTGCAGAAGATGAAGATGAAACTGAAGTGATTCTCGCTCACACGGGAATACGCAGATGTGTGATATGTGTTGATCCGGGACCCAATTATGCTATTATTTGCTTTTGTCATAGACTCGATTTTTTTCAAAAAGCGCTATTATGTTCATATGTTGAAATATTTTTCTCATAACATCTATGTTTTTCCGCTTAACATACCAATTTTTTTTCTAACATCGATGAATATCGATCATCCCTACCGTCAGCCGTTATAATTGGAGGGTCTCGGATCTACACACAACAGGATCCCTCCAGCTACATGCTGGCCTCGGCTATGAGACCAGACTTCCCCTCCGTGGGGACTGTTCCGCTGCCTCAGAGCATTCCATACTACGTCGTCGGAACCGTGCAATGGGGTCCCCTGGTCTCAATACTTCAGAGGAGCCATCCACCGATATGTCCGAATTGTCCGGATTAGGACAAATTCCGCCAGTCGTCCTGTCCACGCCGTCATTTATTGGTTCAGAGGGACTGGTGGTCCTTCCAGCTGAGCTGCTCTTTGTCTGGTCCTCTAAGCCTATCCGGTATGGGTAGCTCTGTCCGGCATAGCATTGACGTTGACAGAGGAACGCAAGCCACCCCATGCACGACAAGGTGGCAGCGTCTTCGGGAGGACCTTCTAAAAGCCCTATAGTACCTACTGCAATGTAAAAAAATAATAAATAGCTCGTAAAAGAGTATATTAAGTGGAGATCGTAAAATATTTTGGAAACTAGCTCATTTCTACGGTAAATTCAGTGAGCAATTATATTAAGTAGTAAGATTTAGTAAGAGGTAGTGCCACGCTGATCCAAAGTATTCCAGATGTTGATCAGGCTTAGTATCTCTACGCCACAAAAAGTTTCATTGGAATCGTCCAGTAGTTATTATATTAGCGGATATTAGCCTAGACAAACAGACAAACAAAAAATATTAGAAAACATTGAAAAGTGTTGTAATACTATTTTAACATCGCCGCCAATTAGTTTTTTGTAAATATTTAATATTTTATAATATCTTCTAATATCCTCTTTACGATGGCCGCTCGATAATATATATAATATATATAATAATACTATAATGATAAGCGAGAGGCACCTCCCCGATTATGCCGGCCCAATTCGGCTAAATGCATGCCGCGTGGCACTACCTCTTACTAAATTATTGGCGTCAGAAGTCATTAAAATGGTCCAATGTTGCCTCCAACTTATTGTCTATTATAAATAAGTATTGCATCATTCTAAATCTGGCCAATATGATCAATCAACTCTATGAAACTGTTATCTTATTGTATAACGGGACAAACAAGCAGATAAATTCATTTAGTGACCTTAATCATGGGATTAGAAAACTGCAACCTTTTCAATTGGGATCGAATATTTTTATGGTAAACTTGGATTATAAAAGACATTAATAGCTATTTAGAAGTAAGCTTAAACAAACTAATATTTAGATTGACTAGTGGTAAGTGGTATTTGAAACAGAGTAACTCCTGTTTCGTAAGTCAGGGTAGGGTAAGTCGAGATATGAATGTCAAATATAACGACATAGCGATTGAGAGACGGAGAACACTCCTGGGGCTGGCACTATGGGTAGGGTTAGGGTAATTTTAAAATTCGTTCTTGGATTGACTTTTAATTCCTCATTTTTAGGGTTCCGTATCTCAAAGAGAAAAAACGGAACCCTTATAGGATCGCTTTGTTGTACGTCTGTCTGTACGTCTGTCCAGACCTTTTTAAAAAACACGAGAAGGGATTAAGCTGAAATTTTTGTCAAATACGGAGGTCAGTTACGTATTGATGCTTTGAAAAAATCACACTTCTAAGTTAACGCAATAAAAAGTTATAGCCAATTATGCACAAATTTTGTATGAAAACGTACTTTGTCGAAAACCAAAAAAATATCGGGTACTTCCCGTTGACCTGGAGTTGTGAAATTTGGCAAGAAGTAAGAACTTATAGCACATATTTAAGAATAAATCTGAAAACTAGTACATTATATGTAGATCATTAGAAAAATCATTATCAACTTATAACTGTAATTCGTTGCCTACTAAATGTGTGTGAGCAACCGCTTATATACGTTTGTCGACAGAAACGGCAGGCGTAAAGTTACATAATTGAAAACTATGCATTACGGAACCCTCTGTGTGTGAGTCGGACTCGCACTTGGCCGGTTTTTAAATTTGGCTAACGACTAGTATAGAAAATTATGAACCCAGTAACAACTATTCTAGAAAAGAATAAGGATAGTGTTATTTAAAATTATATTCAAAGTAAATTTCACAAATGGTCTTATATTTCAGAATGGATTTTGGTGAAGGAGAGGAGATGCTTCTGATTGCTATTTCAAATCACAAGGCGCATTATTTATTACCTACACGTGGGTTTGAACAGATGATGTGTGTCTATAAACATTTGTATTGCTCGGACGTATGCCGGCACAATAAATCTAACGGTCTGCTAAAGTGAACAATAAAAGTGCTAAATTGTACACGTTGTATCATTTCAGAGTTTTATATTAATTGAGTAAGGGGGTACTCGTACATTACCCATCCATAAAGCCCACCTACCGTCACAGGGCAAGAGTAAGAGGTAGTGCCACACTGCGTGCTTGCATGCATCCGAATTGGACCGGCACGACCGGGGAGGTACCTCTCGCTTACACGAGACCGGCGTAAAGTAACAGCTGTGTTGTCGCGTTTCGTGCGGTGTGTAAGTAGCCGGTGGCCTGTAGAGGTGGAAGGAGAAAGGAGTGCAGCGCATCTGTGTAGTTTCTATAAGGATGTCTATGGGCGTCGGTAGTCATGAAATTGCTCCGACTGCTCGTTTCCCCCCTATACCATAAAAAAAACAGGCAATATAATGAGAGAGATGCACCGCTCAGGTCTCCATACTCTGGCTAATTGCTAGCCTCTAAATACTTAAGCCTTTCCTTTTATAGTATAAGTAGGCAAACGAGAAATCGGAGCCATTTTCATGACTACCGACGCCCATGGACATCCGCATAGAGGTTATACAGATGCGTCCCCTTCTCCCCTTCCTCGTCCTCCCTCCATGAGCCACCGGCTACTTGCACCCCGCAAGAAACGCGGTCACTTCACGCCGGTCTCGTGTAAATGAGAGGTAAATGACGTCGCTACAACACCGCACGGGTCAATGACCCTGATACAGTTGACCTCTAGGTTTTTATTCATTGTGTACAAAATGAGAAAAAGCTTTAAAAATTCCTGTGGCTAAACTACTGCTCCGATTGATCTGGTTTTTGCTGTGAAGCTTGGAAGTGATACACTAAATATGTGATTTCAGTTAACGCCTCTCGGTTTTATCAACCTTGAGTAGTTAAGCCACATATACACTACGGCAAGAGCTAAATAATACAAGGGGGGTATTACGTAACCGTCTGATAAGCTGATTATATAAGTAAAAATATTCTGTTACGTCAGTGCCACCAACTGTGAAATTACTCCTTAATGCTTCACTGCATGTAATACGTCTCATGCGTATAAGTTTCTCATAGGCAAATTCTGACATAACTCTTTTTTTATGGTATAGGGAGGCAAACGAGCAAATAGAGCCATTTTCATGACTACCGATGCCCATAGACGTTCGCATACAGGTTATACAGATGTACTGCCCTCCTTTCTTCTCCTTATATGAGTCACCAGCTACTTACACACCGCACGAAACGCGACAGCACAGCTGTCACTTTACGCCTTTTTTTTACTAATTTTACTAATATTATAAATGCGAAAGTTTGCATGTTTGTTTGTTTGTTAGGTACCTACTCCTTCACGCAAAAACTGCTGAACCGATTTTCATAAAATTTGCCACACAAATAGAGAGTAACTTGGATTAACACATAGGATAGTTTTTATCCCGAAAAAGTGTTCCTATGGGATGTCATCGGTTGATTTTCTATTTTCCACGGGATCGAAATTTACGCGGGTGAAACCGCGGGGCGCAGCTAGTAAATAATAAGTTTGCTCAGTGAATTAAAACGAAAGATGTTTACGTTTTGGGTGAGAATTTCTGGAAATCCGTGACTAGTCTATACTAATACTATAAAGCAATTTGTATGTATGTAACGAATAGGCTCTGAAACTACTGTACCAACTTCGAAAATGTTTTCACTAGTTGAATGCTACATTATCGCAGATTAACATAGATTATTTTTTACCACGGGAAATTTCCATTCCCGTGGTAAATCGGGTAAACTTCTAAACGGCTGAAGTGCCGCTAGTCTATACTAATATTATAAAGAGGAAACCTTTGTATTTTTGTATGTTTGTATTGAATAGGCTCAAAAACTACTGGACCGATTTCAAAATTTCTTTTACCATTACTTAGAGGGATTCTTCGGAATCCGTATAGGCTATATTTTATCCCGAAAAAACTTTCCTATGGGATGCTATGGGATGTTTTTCACGGGATCGAAATTTACGCGGGTGAAACCGCGGAGCGCAGCTAGTCTGTAATAAAGCTGTAAATGATATCGTAACGGTTACAGTTGCTAGTTTATTAAGCGCTACTAACAAACACGTCCGGATTTAGACATTTCGTATAATATGTACTGATTCATCACATCAAGATTCTCACTCTGGTAAGAGGTAGTTTTTTATACATAGGGGGGCAAACAAGCAGTCTGACCCATTCTCATGACTACCAACGCCCATAGACATCCGCATAGAGACTATACAGATGCGCTGCCCTCCACCTCCAGAGGCGGTGGTATATAAATATAATTTAATATTTATAAATATCTGTGGACTTAACACACCACGTTAGCCTAGCCGTGCTAAGTACCGTAAGGACTTGTGCTGTATACAGGGCAAGAGCGCTGCGATGTAGACAGGAATGACGGCTGGCTTTATGTTTTCGTCATGACCACGATGTAGACGACATAATATGAATTATAATTATTATCAGCATCCTTTGTTCCACTGCTGGGCCTCTCTAATCTCTTTCCACACTTTCCGGAAGGAATCCAGCTCATATCGCCATCCCCGGCGGGGTCAGTCGCGTGGACGCCGGGCATTCTGAGGAGTCTAAAGATAGGTGCTTTTAGCCTGGAGATCCTCTGACATGCGGTAGACGTGGAAATAATAATATGATTAAGGAAAGGCTTTTTTATGTTATAAGTCGGAGCCATTTTCAAGACTACCGACGCCTATAGACACGCGTATAGGCTATGCAAGTGCGCTGCCCTCCATTTTCTGCCCACCCCAATGGGCCACTGGCAGCTTAGTCACCGCACGAAACGCGACAGCACTTCACTTTACGCTGGTCTCGTGTAAGCGTGTACCTGTCGCGCTGGCTTCACTTCAGCTGCATGAAAGCATGCAGTGTGGCACTACCTCTTACCTATTAGAAGAGGCTATTAAATATAAATTAAATATAAACATTAGAGTCGAAGTCGCCACGTCTGGCGTGTTGAAGTGCGCTCCCCGCTTCTAATCGCTGCATTCAGCTACTAAAAAGTGTCTAAGTCGCCGGTCGCCGCTTCTAAAAGTTTCGTGTGATTATCTTATTCTATCTTATTATCTTATTATCGATTATCTTATTGTGCCGGCCTACTTCAGAATAATATAAATGTTTATTTCGTGTTTATTTAGACACACATCATCTCGACACGTCCTACGCAAATGTGTGTATCTGCAAAAAGCAAATTTTACAGGAGAGCCATT
>LUGF01022067.1:373605-385304 GCA_001625245.1 Calycopis cecrops | reverse complement strand
CGTCGCCCGCTCGACGATGTACATACAAAAAAAACGTTTTGTACAAAAAGACAATGCACGATCGGTCGGCTCGCGCCAGCGCGACCGGCATGGCTTGTTAAGGCGTCAGACGCTAAATATTGTTATTGTTATTTAAGATATTATATTTAAATATATGTGTGTATATTATATTATATTATATTATTTATGTAATTACGTTACAAGAGATACATTTAACATGAGTAACTATTTAATTTATTTTCATTCACTTATGTCTAAAAGATATAATATAATATTTGGTAGGTAGTGCCACACTGCATGCTTGCATGCAGTCGAATTGGGCCAGCACGACCGGGGAGGTACCTCTCGCTTACACGAGACTGGCGTAAAGTGACAGCGCGTTTCGTGCGGTGTGTAAGTAGCCGGTGGCCCATGGAGGTGGGAGGAGAAAGGAGGGCAGCGCATCTGTATAGCCTCTATGCGGATGTTTGTGGGCGTCGGTAGTCATAAAAATGGCTCCGGCTGCTCGTTTGTCCTCCTGTATCATAAAAAAAAAAATATTGTAGTAGGTATAAGTTAATATCGCCGTCATAGCATTATTTGTTGTAAAATGCTTTGACGCACCTACTTACGGCCTCGTCGATAGTAAATGGATACTAATTAGACCTTCGAAGACGTTCCTTTCCGTCCCAACAGATCCCTCGCTACTTTAAGCCTCCTCCGATAAATAAATAGATAGATAAAAACTTTATTTGCGATTACAAACAGCACACTAAAATTACAAAATTTAAAACTCAATTATAAACACTTGTACTTTCCAAACAGAATAGTGGATAGAATTCTCGCGATCCAATAGGCAAATGAAAATAATAGTTAAATTAGCTATTATAAGTTTATATTGGGTTGCATTTTTCTCATCTGAGAGAGCACGGTTGGAATCCTTTCGACCCCCAAGACTAATCTCGCTCGACAAGCAATCAGATTAGGCGGTTACTTGTCTTCTAATCGCTTCCACAAGAAAAGGTCAGCTCGGAAATTAAACGCACTCAATCCCACATTCTATTTTTGTAATTTTACAAAACATTGGTTTAAGTTTCAACTAATTGATAACAAAATATAACAATTACAAGAACATCAATTCAATTCTCGTAAAAATGTGGACCAACCCTTTGGCAATAAGCGGTATGCTGACACGCGAACTCGGGGATCGGTCACACCTTTGTACGTTTTTGGCATGACCAATTTAACGAAGGTCGTGTTTCAACTGCGAACTGATATATTATTATTAGCAGGAGACATTTAACCCCTCGCATGTTGCAATATAAATAAGGGGCGTTACTAACATGCAACTTGTTATAATTAAGTGGCATGCGACGTGTTTTCGTTTAATGGAGAACTGCTTCATTATTTAATTCAACAATTACCTTTTTAGAGCGTGATAGTTAATTATCACGGAACACATTTTTAATTTGACGATTACCTTTGTATAGAGGCAACCGATAAAAGAAAAGCCGAGAACCATAGACTTTCATTATGTGTGTCTGTATTACATGCGTGGTACTTCTCCGATGGTGCTAGTCTGATTGTCTAAACTCTAAAGCAACTTTAAGAACGTTATCTCTATATGCAACTCTCTTCTCTTTACAAACATAAATCAACGCCATAAAATGTGATGATGTGACGTAGGCCAGAGTATTAGTAAGGGTAGTGCCACTCTGCATTGCAGCCGAATTGGACTAGCACAACCATGAAGGTACCTCTCCCATGATACCGGCGTTACGTGACAGTTGTGTCGGCGGTCTGTGAGTATCCGGCAGTGCCTTGGGGTGTGGTTGCAAGGAGGGCAACTCATCTGTGTAAACTTTATGCGGATGTCTATGGGCGTCGGTAGTCATGAAAATTGCTGGTGGCTGATCGTTCAAATCCCTATACTATACAGATAAGAGTTTAGGGATGTGAGCCACTGTAAATTTTACACATTAGATCAAAAGTTGTTACTTGTATGCTGATCGAACAGCATACTTTGACATAAATGGACTGAATGTATTAAGATTGGATTCGGTGTACGCAGGTGGTGCGGGCAGCTCGACGGGTGCGGGTGCGGGGGGCGCGGGGTCGAGCGCCGAGGAGGGCTCGAGCGGCGCGAGCACGCTGGCGCTGAGCGCGTCTGCTCCCCCCGCGAACCTCGCGCCGAGCGCGCCCGACTCGCCGCCCTGTGCGTCCGCACCTAACTACGTCAACATACACTACTTCATACAGTGAGTGCTCGCCTTTGTATACATACGCTTAATATACACAGCGTGTAACACGCCTTCTTCTGCGTGCGTTACTACATTCAGTGAGCAACACTTTTTTGCTTTACTTTATACAAATCACTTTATACAGTGATACTATATAGCCACTCTACTTACGCTTACTATAAAGTGAGAAACACGCTTTCCTCTGCGTAAATTACTACATTTAGTGAGCAACACTCTTTCCTTTACATACACTACTATATACAGTGAGCAACACGCCTTCCTTTATGAACACTACTTCATACAGTGAGTAAAACGCCTTCCTCTACGTACACTACTACACACAGCGAGCAACACACCCTCCTCTTCGTACAATACTACATACAGTAAGTAACACGCCTTCCTCTACGAACACTACTACATACAGCGAGTAACACGCCTTCCTCTACGAACACTACTACATACAGCGAGTAACACGCCTTCCTCTACGGACACTACTACATACAGCGATCAACTGTTTCTCGCTGTATGTAGTTCCTCTACGTACAATACTACATACAGTGAGTAACACGCCTGCCTCTACGGGCACTACTACATACACCGAGTAACAAGCTTTCCTCTACGCACTCTACTATATACAGCGAGTAACAAGCTTTCCTCTACATACTCTACTACATACAGCGAGTAACAAGCTTTCCTCTACATACTCTACTATATACAGCGTGTAACACGTCTTCCTGTACGTATACCGTCTATACCTATACAGTGAGTAATACGCTTTCTGCTGCATACTCCAAATCATACAGTGAGTATACACCTTCACTCCTGCATATAGTGGGTACCTACCTACACAACTTTATAACGTATCGATGAAGCGTGCGCGTCATATCATAGCCCCAGCGCTAATCAGCGTCCGGTTGTGACTGATCTACCTACACTATACTGCACTACCAGATCATTACGTACAGTGAGCAATCTCGTATATCATCACATACATTAAGTCAATAGCTTCACATAATAACACCGTTGTCTATAGGAATAACGTAGTAATGCATGCTCGGATCTCAAATCTGTCAATGCTGGTGTTCCGCAAGGCTGTGTTTTGTCTCCCACACTCTTTCTTCTGCATATTAATGACATGCTGCAAACCAGCGGCATTCATTGCTATGCGGATGACAGTACTGGTGATGCAATATACACTGGCCGCGCCAATATTTCCCGGGAATACGTCACCGAGTATCGGAACAAACTTGTGTCCGAAGTCGAATCTCTGTTAGACAAAGTCTCGGAATGGGGACGACTTAATTTAGTCCAATTTAACCCCACTAAGACCCAAGTCTGCGCGTTTACCACTAAAAAAACCCCATTCGACGTGTATCCTCGGCTTCAGAATACTCCTCTAATAGCCTCAGCTAATATCGGTATACTTGGTGTCGACATATCGGGCAACGTTCAGTTCCGCGGTCACTTGGAAGCGAAGGCTAAATTTGCCTCTAAAAAGCTGGGTGTTCTCAGCAGGGCGAAGCAGTACTTCATGCCAGCGCATGTGCTACAACAATACAAAGCACAGGTACGACCGCACATGGAGTACTGCTCTCACCTTTGGGCTGAAGCCCCTCAATATCAACTTGCTCCATTTGACCGCATCCAACGTAGAGCGACTCGAATCGTTGATGATCAATATGTATCCGATCGGCTTGATTCTCTGGCGTCACAGAGACATGTAGGCTCGCTCTGCATTTTCTACCGTATTTACAACGGGGAGTGTTCCGAGGAGTTGTTCGGATTAATACCCGCAGCGAAGTTCCACTTTAGGACATCCCGGCAGAACTCCAAGCTCCACCGCCACCACCTAGATGTCCCAAAGTATACAACAGTACGTTTCAGGCGCAACTTCTTACCACGCACAACATTACTTTGGAACGAGCTGCCACAGTCGGTATTTCCGAACCTATACGACCTGGGGTCCTTCAAGAAAAGAGCCTACCTATACTTAAAAGGCCGGCAACGCGCCTGCAAAGCCTCGAGTTTTGCAGATGTCTATGGGCGGCGGTAGTCATCTACCAACTGCTCGTTTGCCCCTTATCCTATTAAAAAAAAATGCCATTGCTGTATTGCAGCCACACCAGGCTTGCACGACCGGAAAGGTACTGTTCTTTCACGTGTAACCGACGTGAAGCCGTCAGCTATGCGAATCTGAATCAAGCCCTGTGAGAAGTAAATGAGTACGATCTGATCAACCAATTTTATCATATCATAGTCGGCGATCAGCTGGCGTACAGCGTGCACGAAGTGAGAAAAAACTTAAAAAAAATCCTGTGGCTAAACTATTGCTACGATTGATCTGATTTTTGTTGTGTAGCCTGGAAATGATACTAGGTATATAATATGTGGTTTCATTTAATGCCTCTCGGTTTTATCAACCTTGTATAGAGATTATGTGTTCCGACAGAGGTTGTCCTGTTATAATTGCAGACTGACTGCTTCGTGGTCTAGTGGTAAGCATGTTCAACCACAGGCGTGTGGTCCCGGGTTCGAATCCTTGGTCGGACCAAAAAGTGTTATTGGGATTTTTCAATTTCTAATAACAGTCCGGAGTCAGTAAGTTGGCGGTGTTACACCCCCGTGCCTCGGAAAGCGCGTTAAGCCGTCAGTCCTGTGCCTAATTTCTCATCGGTTGTTTGGGACTGCTGTCCCATCGGAATATGAGAATGAGGGAACAGAGAGTACACTTGTGTTTGCGCGCACACTTGTGCATCATAATATGTCCTACGCAGATGGCTCGCCTACATGAGACGGCCACCGTAGTCGAAATCGGCTAGGAGGACATAATTACTATAATTGAAGAATTTCTTGTTATGGTAACGAGTTGTGTTAGGTGGTAACGTCAAAAACATTACATTCTCTTCGCCCGAGTACTTCTTTGCCCACTTAGACTAAAAAGAACTTCACTTGCTAGTGGTTGTGTTTTGAACTTGGCCTACTTGAATGAGGGACATAATTCTATAATGTTTTCCTCTCTAGATAGCGGCTATTAATCAAACTTAGCCATTCAGTATGCTGTAAACTATGTAGGTATAGTCTAGTGACTAATACCTAGCCTGTATACAATAATCATTTGCACAATTCTTATTAAATAATCGTTTATAATTGTAGCGGATTGGGAAAGTACATACCTATACGTATAATAAAATTGTAACTGATCGCTGTCAGTTCATGGCAAATATATTTGAAAATGTACAATGGGGGGGCTTTTATATACGCAAGAGAACCCAAGACAAAGTTTACTTTGTCTGTTTGTATTTTTGTCTGCACGCTAATCTCAGGAACGGCTTAGCTGAATTAGATTAATTTTCGTGAATATAAAATTGTGAAGGGCTTTGCTATATATATATTGTGAAGAGGATTTAGGGTATCGGTTAACAAATAAAGAAATTATGTCAATTTATGTCAATCACGTACCTAATATGTACCAAGAATATTTGGGGATACTTAAAATTCATAGCACGTTCTAATAGTTTTTAGAATTTTTGTCTGTTTATCTGTGCCCGCATCACGGGAAAACGGCTAAACGAATTTTGATGCAAATTTTACGACTCAGTCGAGAAAATTCCCTACCACCTCAAGGCTGACACTTTGCTGACACAAACCGAATTCTACGTGGGCGGAGCCACGGGCACAGCTATATTATAAATATGTACTTATCTCTATAAGAGATCTTCCAACGAAAACAACATAATTTGCAAAGACAATATTTTTCCGGCGGTTTTGGCTATTTGGTACTCTTAATGCCGTTACAACGAATCGTACTAGACCTTTCAACTCCTTAAACCAGCCCCTGTCAGACCAGTCACTGTGGAATCCTTCAATATCTGCCACAATTATTGTACATTCCAGATCCGACAGCAGCGCCATTTGCTGGGCTGATTTGACCCGTACGGCACTTACACGTCTAACGTAGTGTGTTTGCCCACAGATATTATTATTATTATGTTATAAAATTTTGTTTTATTTTTCAGCACATCTATTCGAAAAGAGGCAGTTTGATCCTCGTAAACAGGGAGCAAAATAGCTCTTTGATCCCTAGGGACGGAAAGTGATTAGAATTTGGAACGTGGATAAAATCGTGTGTCAAAGCCCCAATGACCAGATAAGAAATTAATTACTATCCGGCCACACGGGTGTCATGGAGTCATGACGTCAAGGTGACCTTGATGCTATGAGGCCATGACACCCGTGTAGCCACACCATTTCGAACATTGTATGAACAAATCGCTGGCTTTATGGCAAAATAATATGTCTTCGTTGGCGAAATTAAAAAAAAACGCGGAAAATGATTTTTTTTATGGTATAGGTCGAGTCAAACGAGCAGTCGGAGCCATTGTCATGACTACCGACGCCCATAGACATCTGCATAGAAGACAGCCTCTACACCAATGCACTGCCCTCCTTTCTCCTCCCACCTCCATGGGCCACCGGCCACTTACACACCGCACGAAACGCGACAGCACAGCTGTCCCTTTACGCCAGTCTCGTGTAAGCGAAAGGTACCTCCTCGGTCGTGCCGGCCCAATTCGGCTGCATGCAAGCATGCAGTGTGGCACTACCTCTTACTAAAATGATTAGTTGCAGTACTCATTTTCTCATAGAGGGCGATGAAAAGTAGAGTGTTCACCTCGGGAGCAACACTATTTTTGAAGCTCGAGATGAAGAGAGAGCTCATTTAGGACAATAATAGTAGATTGTTAACCTAGGGAGGAACACTATTTTTGAAGCTCGAGTACTTTGAATTCCTCGCTGTGCTCAGGATTCTACTTCAGAATCCCTCGCTACGCTCGGGATTCTACTATAGAATCCTTCGCTCTGCTCTGGATTCAAAAAACACTCTCGCCTGAAAAATAGTGTTTTGCTCCCTAGGTTAACAATCTACTATTATTGTCCTAAATGAGCTCTCTCTTCATCTCAATATGTTTGTCTATAGGGAGGGAGGAGACGGCACGGAGGCCAGCGAGACGAGCTCGGAGCTGGCCGACTCCAGCGACCGGCCGCTGCTGCTGCGGGCCATCTCGTCGGACACGGACGCGGTGTCCACGCCGCCGGTCATAAGGAAGTTGCAGAGCCAGGTTTGTAATTAGCCAATTAGTTGAGCCACAATTTGCAGTTGGAGCCCTTTTTTTCACAGTATAGAAAGGCAAACGAGCAGTCGAAGCCATGACTCTGACGCCCATAGACATCACCATAACAGCGCGTTCACGACCTTCAGCGGCGCGGTGAACGGATCGTTTGTCTCTCTTTCACTCGATACTCGACGCGCGAGTGAGAGAGAGACCGGCGCGGTGAGCGGATCGTATGGGATCGTCTGTCTCTCTTTCACTCGATACTCGACGCGCGAGTGAGAGAGAGACAGACGATCCGCTCACCGCGCCGCTGAAAGTCGTGAACGCGCTGTAAAGGCTATACAGATGCGTTGCTCTCCTTCCTCCTCCTTGGGCCACTGACTACTTACACACCGCAAGAAACGTGACGGTACAGATGTCACTTTACGCCGGTATCGTGTAAGAGGTACCTCCTCGGTCGTGCCGGCCCAATTCGTTTGCGTGGATGCATTTTTTTTAAACGGGCTTTGGCCCACCACTTGTTCCCACCCTGCTACTCCTGTGTCGATCGACAACGGCAACACTTGAAACTTTGAAATGATCGTAGGGAGCCCGAGGGAAAAGCTAAATCTGTCTGGGAACCCGCAACGTATTTAATTAGAAGAAAGTAGGAGGAGTTGGAAGTAATTCCAATTTCCCTCCCTAATCAAAGTGGGAGGTTGCAAGGTTGCAGTGACTTAAATAAGCCAAGAAGTAGAGAGAGGCAGGCAGGGGAAGCCCGGCTACTATGCACCACGGAAATATAAATAAATTGATATGGATTACGCCTTTATGTTACTTTGTTTTTATCAGGGATATTATTATGATAGAGTTATATTTATTTGTTGCCAATAATATTTATAACAAAATTGTTTGTACGCACGAAAGTACCCTAAATTGACCTCGAGGTCGCTATAATAAACTACACCAGTAACACTACAAATGTTATCAAGCATTACATTTCTCTCAGCTTGCCAAAGACTACACCCGCATAGGTTATGATTTGCGGTTTGTTCATGTTGGTCGTTCTATTGAGCAATGACACAGCGGTGACGGTACCAGTTTAAAACTAAAGACTTGCTTTAAAATTGACGTGACCAGTTAGAAACTGAGAAACGTAACAATGATCACTTTCGAACCAGGGTTTAGATAATCGTTCTGACGAACCGCAGGAACTTTAAATATATGTGAGAAGTATGTGGCTTTTGAAATACACACACAGAATTGCTATGAGTGACACAGGCGACGAGAATAGGTTTGAGATTGAAAGGTAGACCGATCTTAGTCTTCCGCAAATGGGAGAAAAGCATCCCGGTACGATCAGCTAATTTAATGACTATAAGGCTGGTTTTAGTGTCACGCGGACCGTCAGTACGGATCGCTCCGCGCATGCCGATCTGTATTACAGCTACGGAGCGTTTTAGAGTAATGCAGACGGGTCCGTACGGACGACCGTCCGCGCGGACAGCTCCGCAGCCGTCCGCAAGACGCGTCCGTGCCACGGAGCTATCCGCGCGGAGCGGTGCTCGCGCGCCTCTGCCCGCAGTGAGCGTTTTAGTATCGTGCGGAGCGCACGCGTCAACGTAGTACAGTGATGGGGAGGTGAATATTGCAATATTGACACGAGCCGAGTGGTCCGGACGATACTAAAAACGACG
Organism: Calycopis cecrops; assembly: GCA_001625245.1. Taxonomy (NCBI): domain Eukaryota; kingdom Metazoa; phylum Arthropoda; class Insecta; order Lepidoptera; family Lycaenidae; genus Calycopis; species Calycopis cecrops. The sequence goes on along the minus strand of LUGF01022067.1, from coordinate 376,295 downwards.
TACGCGGACCGTCAGTACGGATCAGTCCGCGCGGAGCGATCCGTACTGACGGTCCGCGTGACACTAAAACCAGCCTAAGACCGGACGCGGAGTCCTCCATCACCCACTGACGAAGGCGCAGTGTAATAGAGGTTTACGTTTTATTTGCGTTGCAGAACAGTTACTATAAATATCTGTGGGCTTACACCACGTTAGCCTAGCCCCGTACTAAGTACCGTAAGGACTTAAGTTACTTCTTACAAAGTATCCCAAGTGTAAGGTAGGAGACTTGCAAAGCTGAGGTTATTGGGTTAAAAAGTAACTGGAGCTCTTTGGAATTTAGATATTATATGATGTTAGTAAAATATGATACACTTATATTATGTGTTGTCAACTACATGGTATCTATGATAATTTCTGTAGCGTTGGTATGTAATTTGCAAAATTACATTAAATTTTAACAACAATACTACGACACGACATGAACACAACACTACAAATCTAAATTTAAATAACTTAATTGAGCATCTAAAGTCTAAACTATCAATATAATTTTGAAAAAGTACGTTCAGTTTTATCCTTTTAGCGCGCCTTTTGAAATCGTTGTAGTTTTTTTAGGAGTTTTCTTGCGGCCTTTACAAATTATCATTTTTGGAGTCCTTAAGCTTACGCGAATGTTACACATTATAATAAAACTATTTCTAATGGATTTTATTGCGGTTTATATAAGTATTTTACAATCCCTACGGTCACAGGATATCTGTCACCTCAGTCCACCCGTGATCATGGCTGCAGTAGACCAGGGGCGTCAAACTCAGTATTGCAGAGGGCCATATAGGTTTTGAATACGTAGGCGGGCCGTATTGATATAGTCGGAATGCCGGATGCGGGCCGCGGGCTGTATTGGTATGGCTCGCGGGCCGTATCTTTGACATCCCTGCTGTAGAGCTTCTAAACATCAGAATTGTAAAATACATAAATAAACCGCGATCAAATCCTTTAAAAATATTTTTATTATAATCCTTGAAGTCACTAGAAACCTAATACATGTACCACCTGAGATTGAAGGTTGTGTCGTGTCTGATTTCCTCTAAACAGAACTTAACAATGGGCAAGTCGCGGAGGTGGAGACCGCACATCGCGAGCTAGTTATCAGTTATGAATTAACCATGTTTATTCATGACCTCAGCGGTTCACGTGCAACAGTAGATGAGAGTGTTTTAGTCTTCTACGCCATAACAATAACCTAGTTTTGTAAAATAAGGCTCTTGTTCTGTGGAAAAGGCTCTCTAGAACAATGAATGTTTTCATTTTTCTTTCATATTGCGATCTAACCTCTGGGCTAGTTTTATAAACGTCTTTATTATCTATACATTCACGGGGCGCGTCCACTGCTGCATATTGGCCACTCCCACATGCCACAGGCCACGAGCATCTTACATACAGCCTATTGCATACACAAATACCTATACGTGTTATAATAAACATGATGTATGCCTTTTTGGCGAGCTATGTAATTATTTTCTAGGCACGGTCTACAGCCTGCGTATAAGACAATTAAAAAACACATACAATGTTTATAGCATACGAATGTAGTAGTATATTATAAATGCGAAAGTTTGTGTGTTTGTTACTCTTTCACACAAAAACTACTGAACGGATTTTCATGAAACTTTACAGTAATATAGCTTTCAAATCAGAATAACATAATAAGTAAATTTTTTAATAATTTTTGAAGTCCGAAATCCACGCGGGCGAAGCCGCGGGCGGTATCTAGTTAACTAATAAATGAGTAGATTAATAATATAGACATTGATTTGGAAATATTTAATTTTATTACTGCTTATCATAAACATCTTTAGCGACAGTGGAAGACAATACAGCCTCTAGCTCGAGTGGTCGTTCTTCACGGTCGACAGCGCTCTCTGTGGCCGGCGGTTGTGAACTAGCCTCCGCGACCGGGGGTAGTTGTGAACTAGCCTCCGTGACGTGTACATCCGGTTTCACCGTCACTTCCGCCGTCACCGACGTCACTTCCGGCCTAACCGTGTTGTAATGTCGGCATTCCCCGTTCAAATACGTGTCGTATATGTTGCACGTGACGTTCGCGCAGCCATGCTTGTCGCAGCGCATGGTTGTGCAGGTCTGGTCGTTGCACCACACGGTTACATTGTGTGTGGCCACCTCTATGTCCTGGGGAGCGGGGCCGGTGAAGATGTCCGTCTCAGGTGGTATCTCCGTGGAGCCGGAGTTCCACCAGCTTATGGGATAGGTTACCCAGTCCCATAGCGTGGAGCCAATGCCGCGCCCTCTGTGTGTGTCACCTGGAAATATAACGTAGATACATCCGTCTACAGATGAACCGTATGTTTTTACAAATGTATAGATAGGTATGGTCGGCAACGGAGTATTATAAAATATTTGTTTGTTTGTTGATGTGACTTTTTATTGAGGCTAGACTATATGACGTCATCAAATTTTTCTTAAATGCAATGGCAGTAAATACACAGTAATCTTGATATAAAATACCACAACTCGTTATCAAAATTTAATTTCCTTAAAATATTTCTCCATAACAGATATATTATGTAGATACAAATTATTATACTTTCTAATATGTATGTATATTATATCAACAATTTTTTAGGATCAGATATTAATAAAGTGACCTTTTTAATTGCATAATATTTTGAATGCTGCACTGACTCCCA
>LUGF01022067.1:355439-372703 GCA_001625245.1 Calycopis cecrops | reverse complement strand
ATTGATTATTGCCGGCCGCACGCAGTGGATACGAAACACAATCAGCTGTTGAGGTCAACACACTGTTCGGGTGCTAATGCGCGTAGGTATATTTACGGACCGTTTCAAATCGATGTTTATGTAACAATATATTACAAATAAGACGATAAAATTAAAACACACCCTTGAAATGATGTTTATTTCATTATTTTTTAATTTGGCCGGTGACCAAAAACTAACCCTGTATAATAATGTACCACAACTCGATATCAAAATGTGATTTCCTTAAAATATTTTTCTGTAACAGACATATTATGTAGATAAAATTTATTATACTTTCCAATATGTTTATCAACGATTTTTTAGGATCAGATATTAATAAAGTGACCTATTTAATTGCATAATATTTTGAATGCTGCACTGACTCCCACGTCGTTGTTCCTTATCAGAGACCATACAGACATATCTTTCTTCTTTATTCTTAATAAACACATTCTTACTCACACAATTATGATATATGTAGGTAATATTAAATGGCTACAAAATATGTCAAACATTTTAGATTTATTGACTAGACAGTCATAGGTCTACTACTACTACTACTAGTCTACTCTACACAGAATCATTAAAATTTAAAAAAAAATTTAACGTTATGAAACTGAAAAAAAAACTCAAATTTAATTTTTATTAAAAAGTAAACAAATTTTGAAAACACAATTGTGGCTTAGTTTTCAATTTAATTAGACTTTTATAAGATTGACAATTGTTGCAAAAACTTTTAGATGCCAATCTTAGTTTTTGTGGGGTATAACTAATAAATGCTATGCTAAAACTAACATGTTTTTACTAAAACGTCTTTTTAATAGTTAATATAAAATAATAGAAAAAAGTCACTTACTTGATAGTGGTGTACACTGGTACCTGTACACCGAACACATAATCAACAGAGCCACGATCAACTTTGACTTAAACATATTGAGATGTTCACAAAACGCGAGGGAATGTCACGCTCGCCCCGCCAGCGGCTTATATAGTTACCTGGCTCCCTATCTCTACGAGATAACATTTTCGGGAATGTTTACTTAATGAGTTAAGAAGGGACATAATAGGAACGCTTTAATTATCTTGAGATTGTCATGGCCATTGAGGTACGAACGCTAGACAAAACGGTTCACTTCAAAACATAGATGTAGCTTTGCATCTTTGTCCGGTGGCCTATTGAAGAGAAAGGAGGGCGATGCGCCTGCAAAATCTTTATCATGATATTTATGGGTGTAGGTAGTATTAAAAAGGCTATAGGTATGGAGAGGTAAACTGTTCGCTTATCCTGTTATCATGTTCTATAAAATTATCAAGTGTTATATAATGAATTACCAATCATGTATATGAAATGCAAAAACTGTTTGAATCGGGCATTGTCATCTAACTATATTGATATAGTACCGCCTCGCTGTTACATGCAATATCCACTTACTCGGCTTATAAAGTCATAGTTTCATTGTATATAACCTATAGCCTTCCTTGATAAATAGACTATCTAACACTGCAGAGTTATCCAAATCGGACCAGTAGTTCGTCAGTTTAGTGAGTTAACAAAACAAACAAACCTTCAGTTTTATAACATGGTAGTCATGAAAATGGTCACCGATTGCTCGTTTGCCCTCTTATATTATAGAAAAATAACAATGTAGTGGTAACTTTTAACAAAGTAAGTAAGTAAATTTACTAAATTTCTATTGTATAGCGTCTGTGCGCATGTCTATAGGCGTTAGTAGTCTTGAATAGAGCTAGATAGAGAGAGAAACGAGCATCGTCGTTTGCCCCAATTACTTAAATTAATTAATTAATTTAAAATAAACAATTTAAAAAATGTGTGTGTAGGCTCACTGAGGGAGGAGGGTAACGCATCTGCAGATATGCAGATGTCTATGGGCGTCAGAAGTCATGAATTGAATGGTGAATTATCTCCGACTGCTCGTTTGCTCTCTTAAACCATAATAAAAAAGTCTTTAGAGGCACCCGAAAACACTACAATATTTTTTTTATTTTTTTGATGTCATATTTATTATATGTATATCAACTGCGCTAAATAAATACACGAATGCGTAATCCGAGGTGACCCTACAGCCGACGCCAATCCGAGGTGACGCGAGAGCCGGCAGCCCGGTTCATTGTATATTAGAGTTTATTAGGATTGTGGCCATGTGTGCTGTGCGGACACAGGGCGGCTGCCGGTGTTCACGCACACATTGAAAACCGCTCATTTGTATGAAGATAAACTACTCTATATTGTACTCTGGTTTTACTGTAAAATTAAAAATGGCCGACTTATTCTAGAAATTCGAATATACGCAGGAACCTGATCAGGTCTATCTTTTGACTTTACACTCCCAGAGACTCCCCTTAGGGACCTATGAAAAAAAATCTAAGAACTAATTTTTCACAGGTAGGGTCGGTTTTTTTGGATACAATGACTGAACTAATAAGGTAGGTCTACATAACAACTACTGGCTAATAATAATGAATACAAGCAGTATCACATTTATTTTAAGGATAATCTAGAGGTAGTTGAGGAGTTGCTACATGACAAGAATAAAAAAAATTATAATAAAAAAAAATATTTAATAAAAACTTGCGATAAAATTGTTGTTTTTCGCCAGTGGTCCTACTAAGAATGACTGCGTAGTCTTTTCGCAATTTTTCCAGTTTTCTGTATGCATAATGCATATTCATGCATATTCATCGCATCACATAGCTAGGTAGCAATTGCTCAATAGGTAGGTATATTCGGGCAATACAGGAAGCGATGCGTTTCGCCTCTCATTACACAGTTTGTTAAGATTCTTATACGTTTATTGGGTTTCGATCTGTTGATAAATTTCGGATAATTCTTCAACTACCTCAGAAGACTCCAGTGCGTTAACTTCATCCAGTATAATTTGTACGTTGTCATTGCAGTTGGAGAACATTTAAAAGTGGAAAATGTCTCAATAATATTTCCCCATTGGCTTTGAAATCTATTATAGAAGGCGTAGGATTGCGTATACGCCATGGGCTAAGAAATTTTTGATCTTCCTAGAAATTCATTAGAACATTAATAGTAAGTAATTATTTTGCTATGGCAACAAGCGAACTATCGCAATAAGTAATTCTGTCGGACGGAATGCTCTTTCAGCGTTGTTTTTCAACGAAGTATAAATATAAATACGTCCAGTCATTATAGGATTTGACCCGTGAATAATTATTTCTCGGATTTTGTTTTCGTAGGTGTCTCGGAGTTCCACTGGGAGTATAAATTCAAAAAGTAGACCGAATCAGGCTCCTGCGTAAATTCGAAAATTTCGAAAAAAAAAATTTGGTTTTCTTGAGTAACTCAGCCATTTTTGATTATACAGAAAAACCATCCAACCACCAACCAACCACCATATTATGAATATGTCGCTTTTTTGTAAATATAATTTTCAAAAATATCGATCCTACAAGAAAATTTGTGTGGACCTAACTTTTAGAGAGTATTTTGTTTTCAGTTTTACTGTAAAATCAAAAATGGCCGAGTTATTAAAGAAAAACCGTTTTTTTTTTGGAAAAACTACCATTTTTCAAATATACGCAGGAGCGTCTGATCCGGTCTACTTTGTGAATTTACACTCCCCTTAGACATAATATATTATATTCAACAGTCTACTTCGGTTTATTTTTTAAGAGAAAACATCTTCTTATATATTAATAGCGGAAGCCGATTTTTGTCCTGGACTTTTTGGCCGAACCACACAACGTAAAATTATGGTTAAGGTGTCAAATTAAAGGTCTCGGCGTGATTGTGTGCCAAAAATTATTCAGATTTCTTAATTGCAAAATAGAAATAAAGTATGTACCTACAATTTTAAATATTTGTTTTTATCATTGACAATTTTTGACAATTGACAATGACATATGACAATTTTTTTTTATTAAATGGTATTGGAATGACATATGACAACTGTAAATATTTTTTTTTTTTNATTTTAGTCCAGTGGAAAGTAGTTTAGTAATGATCTAAGGTAGCAGCCCATCAGCTGATTTGCGAAATAAAACTGACGTTTTATTTTTTCAGGTCATATTCAGTCATATTTTAATAATTTATATTCAACAACTTATAATTATAATTAAATATAATTTTATGGTCGAATTTCGACCACTGGGCGGCCACTAGTGTATATAATTATGTTTTCGTGGTACGAAAACATCATTGTATCCATGTTTTCTCTTCGTAATGTGGTGATCCTACCTATTTTCAAAAGCTTAATGGATTATTCAATACTAACAGTTTTAAATAATTATTATAATCAGCATATAATATAATATATATATTTTTTTTTTATGGTATAGGGGGGCAAACGAGCAGTTGTAGCCATTTTCATGACTACCGACGCCCATAGACATCTGCATAGAGACTATACAGATGCGCTGCCCCCCTTTCTCCTCCCACCTCCATGGGCCACCGGCTACTTACTTATATAATAATGATTTCGATATATTTCATCAGATCTGTTTTGGATACTGGTTACCGGCTTTTTATTTCTTTTAATAATGTCTATGAATCACTTCAAACACATGGTGTTTATTAATGAAACGCTAGGAACTAATGAAGCATACAATTTCAATTATGGAAGATAGAGGAGAACCCGTACATAATAACAGTACTATCCAGTATCCCGTTCTGTCTTGTATAGATACTTACCTTGCAAGCCGTGCCTTGCATTTACATAATACAAAGGTGCATTTTTGTTTAAAACACCCTAATTTCTTCAGCACGCGTGAGGAGGTTCGAGGTAAAGCCACTAGACATTCGGAGAGATTAACTATGCCTAATATCAAATTGTCTATGTTTAAAAATAATTCATATTGTATGGCCAAATTTTTTTTAATAAACTTCCTCTACATTTTATATCCCAATCGACAATAGCATTTAAATATAAGTTACACAAATGGCTTTTAGAGAAAAGTTTCTACTGTACTAAATTTCGATTAAATTTAGGCTGTTTTCTTTTCTGAATATTATTTAGATTAAATTATATTTTAGCTGTTTTAAAATTTTAAAATATTTTAATTATTACTTATATCAATTATTATTTATAATCTAATTCATAGAAATTTTGTTGATATTGACATACTAAAATAGAAAATGAATTCAATGTATATTACTTAATTTAATTTGATATTTGACTGTAATTTATTAGATTAGGTAATTATTATTGTATAATAAGGACTGCGATGATGATGCTCTTTAATTTTTGTTCGATTTTTTTCTTTAAATGCAATTTTATCATTGTTTAATATCACTTTTGCACGACATGCCTTGGCAATTAAATACACTGTATCTTTCTAATTATTGTGAAGACCATGTTCTACGTGTATTAGCAAATAAATGTTCTTATTCTTATTCTTACGAGTCCGACACCGGCACATGATAATATTTGATGATTACACATAGAATGTGTAAGGATAAATAGCGCACACAATCTTAGAACTTTTTTAGCTTTAATAGTTTTGAACGATAACTTCATGCTGGGCAACAAACGAGATGCACAATGGCTTTATCGGAGCGGCGAGTAAAGTACTTAGTTTTTCAACAAACATTGAGTTTCATAATACTCACATGGTTTTCATATTTTTGAAGTGAAAACTTCTTATGGGAGGGTAAAGCGATACGTAACGTAAGACGTAACGACGTCAATCGTTTGGTTTCCCTTTCTCTCACGCGTACGGCGGCGAATTCAGGCTCCTGTTTTACTCTCTAAAGAGAGTGACCGCTAAGGCTCTATTCACACCAAAAGCGTGGCGAAGCGCAGCGAAACGGAGCGCACTTTCAGTGTCATATAAATTTAAACTTTATTTTCATCACTGTAGTACTTAGTATCGAATTCTCGCGACTTCCGCGCGGATTCCAGCGAAGTCTCGCGCAGTCGCGGGAATCCGCGCGACTCGTTCGAGTTTCTCATGCGATAATAAGTATTATAGTAATTATTATAAAGTTGAAATTCATATGACGCATAAACTGCACTTCGCTTCGCTGCACTTCGCCGCGCTTTTGGTGTGAATTTACCCTAAAGGGTTTTATTAATAAATAACCGTCCCTTATTTCTTACATTATCATATTAATATACATAAAGTAGGTTGGCAACTTTCTTGTGACCTAGGGGCTGATCATTACATTGATCGTTTATGGGGACTAAGTAGATTAAAACATACAGATTCTATAAATATAACATGTTAAGCTTTGTTCAATGGAATATCAAAGATATTGAGAATCGTGTAATTAAAAGTGCGGTTAGTTCCCTGAAATATTTTTTACATTAATATTTTTTTTTCGTTAGGTCGTTTAACTTTATTATTTTTGTGTATTGTTTATGCTAGTACAGAAGGGTGTAATAATAATATACCCTGTACCTGTTAATATACATATAATCGTAATATTATGTGTTTATTCTATCATAAAATAAAACATGCATGACATTTTAAAATGTTTCTTATGGACCGCCTCAAGATTCGTTTCTTAAATTTTACTTAACCAAGTAAATTGTAACTCTTTAAAGGACAATGCCATGCAGTATTGCAGCCGAAATAGGCCGGCACAACCAGGGTGCCACCCAAAATTATTTCCCTATAGAATCCGTAGTTATTTATAATTATTTACAATCTTTAAAAACTATATTTTTTTATTATTGTTAGTATTTTATGTAACTTTTTTCCCAGTTTCGCCAGTCTCCTCAGCGAAACGCAAATCTCTTGCTCTCTTGCCTACACAGTAATACCCCGTGAGTTCGAGCTGTAACCGTGTAAGTCTTATTCGCATAAGTCGGGGTATAAATATATATTAAACAAAATAATATTAACGTTTCAATTGGGATCTAATGTTTGTATGGTAAACTTTGATTATAGAATACATAGCTACTTAGACGAAGCAACCTTAAAAATAAGTAATATGCCGTTTGACGAGATAAAGATGTGATATTTAAAAAACCTCGTAACTCCGGGTACGGATAAGTCAGGGTAGTGTATGTAAGGGTTTCACTGTGTACAATATCTGAGGAGTTCCTTCAAATTCACCAGGATCCCATTGTTGGGTTTGTGGGGCCACCTGCATACCACTTCACATTAAAAATCATCCCGAAAAATTGAAAACCTACATTTTTGAAGTCCGAAATCACGCGGGCGAAGCTGTAGACGAAAGCTCATAGAAGAATAAAAACGTTAATAAACTTACTTATAAACTCAAAGTTGTTTCAATTTAATATATATTATATGATATATTAATATATATTCAATATGGGGCTCTTCGAGAGGGGAGTCAATAGGTTCTTAAAGGGTCGGCAATGCGCATGTGATGCCCCTGGTGTTGCAAGCGTCCATAGGCTACGGTAACCACGTACCATCAGGTGGACCGCATGTTTTTTTTGCCACCATCGTGGAATAAAAAAAATTCGATTTTATTTATATTCGTCAGTTATGCTACAAAAATGATGTCGAAATCTTTTCGCAATTAGTCCAGTTTCTAATGTTATCCATATTCGTCGACACTTCGCATAAGAAGCAGTGGCTCTGTATGTTCGGACAGGACAGGAAGCTGCACTTCTCGCCGGCGCCGCTCTCATCGCAGTGAACTAGGGTTTTAATACGTTTTGTCGGCTTCGCGCTTTGTAGCACTTTGGTAATGATATCCGATAATTGTTCAAATACTTGTTTATATTTTATTATATTAATTATCCCATCTCGTTCAAATTTATTTAGTTTATTCAGTTTGAGAATTGTTGAAGATTGAACATCGTTCTTCTTTATTTGCCCATTGTCATTGAAATCTATTATAGACGGCGCGGGATTTTTTATGGTACGCCATGGGCTCACAATAATATTGTTTTCCTAGAAATGCATTTGAATATTAATAGTGAGTAGGTAACTATTATATGCGCAACAAGTGAACTATCACATTAAGTCATTCTGTCTGACAGAATGCTCTTTCAGCCTGCTCTTACAACGAAGTAGATTTATATCTAACAGTCGATTTCGTAGAACGACTTCCTATCTATTTTTCGTACCTCGACACATCCAATCGGAAGTGTAGTGTTTCCCTCCATAATGTAAGTAAGTAAGCTAGTGTTGCCACCTATATTCAAAAGGCTAACGGATTATTCACACCAATAATTTTATATAATCATTTTAATCATCGTAACCTATAAGGTGGCACAAGTATGAATTCGGTATACATTATTCGCGTTTTAGATTCGTCATGCCTGTCTGTCTGTCCGTCCGTATGTCACAGCCATATTTTTCCGAAACTATTGGACCTTCGTAGTTGAAACTTTGCAGGTTGATGTAGTCTGTGAATAGCTATTAAAATAAATAAATGAAGAAATAAAAGGGGGATCTCCATACATAGAACAAAATCTAAATTTCTTTTTTCTCCAATCTGTATGTGAAGAGGTGTCTACTGTCTATGAATAGGTCTACAACGATTACATATATCCTAAAAAATATATTAACCTTAGGTAATAAAACTATTTTTCGTCAAAATCAATTGTTTGAAAGATATACGCTTCCAAAGTGAAAAAAAAGTGTCCCCGGCCCCTTTAACTTTTAAAATAAAAGAGTGAGAAATCTAAAAAATGCAGGTATGTGCTGTAGATCTCAATGGAAACTCAACGAAATTCGTTTGAGCGAGATATCATTGTTAATTTTTGGGCAATACATAAAAAAAAAAATCGCAAATACTACTTTGGGAGTGTTCAAGTATTAGTTATCGCAATTTTTGAAGATTTTCGAAATGTAACACGCCGTAAAGTTGTTGTGTCAGTCACTCAGCATATTTTTACTTAAATTTAACACAAAAGGTCTCATTTGTCAAAATTTTGGATATTATTTTTTTATTACAAAAAACAATGTTACATAACACGTTTTTCGAAAAACCCCCTTCGCCCCCCGGTAACGTATTCTAACGTACGACAGCCCCCTTCCTAAATTACGTTACGTAATAATTTAACGCTCCCTTTGTCGTTCATACAAACCCTATGAAAAGTCACGTTATTTTATTTTCTGGTAAAAAATGTCGCAGAGACATTTTTCGCTGGCACGTAACCCTAGGTGTGCGAGTCCGACTCGCACTAGGCCGGTTTTATTAATTTTTATTGAATAATTTGTGTTAATCACTTAAGATGCTTATTAATGAAACGCTAGGAGCTATTGAAGCATACAAGAATACATAATAAATACATGGAAGAGTGAACCTATACATAATAACAGTACTATCCCGTACTGTAATGTATACTCACGATTCTGACACCTGTACACGACAACATTTGACCATTACACATAACATAAATGATATATAACGTACACAGTCTTAGAATTTTTTTACTTTGACTATCTTCGTGCGATAACTCCATGACAATAGACGAGTAATAAACGAGGCACAATGACATCTTATCAGAGCAGCGAGTAAAGAAAGTACTTAGTTTATAAATAGAACCTTTATTACTTTCATACATTAGTTTTTTTTCAACAAACATTGAGTTTTATAATATTTACTTAGCTTTTATGTTACCACAATGTCCCCCAGGGGTTAGCTCTTTAAATGGGCACTTCGATTTTAGGAATGATTTCTTAGAGGCGACGAAAGTTACGCATTTCGATGATATACACAATGTAGCTTTTCCGAACATCTTTCCCCGTAACTTCCTCTCCAGAATACCAACAATTTCGAGGGCCAGGGTCGATGGCAAATCCATTATCGATTCAAGAGCTGCTACACTATCTGCAAAAAGTTTAAAAGAGATTTTAATACAAGAATCTTCAAGTGGAATGATTTAGTGTTTTATTAATAAGATAGAGGGCAACCGAGCAAGTAGTACCTAAGTGACTAGCGCCATATACGTCTTGCAGACGAGTTAAATTTAAGACGTGGATTTAATCATGTAACTGAGGTCATGTTAAGTAGTTTAATCATATAATATAAAGCTTTTACCCGCAGCTTCTCTAGCCTCTGTTTTTTTAAATAAAATGATCCATCTACCTCTAAGAATCTGTATAAAATTTAATTATGATCGGTACTCGGTTGAGTACTTTTGGCGTGAAAGCGTGACAAACATGTGTATAGTAATCAAGTCGGATTTTCTTGACAGATGAGTTAAGTTTGCAATAAAATTGGTTGAGCTATTTGTGATAAAGAAACAAAAATACAACAATTATAAAAACTGTTGCAACGTGTTCGTTTATCGATTCTAAGTACGCCAGTCAACCTTTTTCGTATATCTTCCTTGTACAGAGTTTCGACCCCCTTTAACTTTATTGTATAGCATTAGTTTGGACAGCCTACTGACTGTCTCGTGTTCTAGTGATAAGCATGTCCAACCACAGTCGCGATTTCACGGGTTTGAATGCCGGGTTGGACTATAAAGTGCAGTAAAGTTTCAATTTCCAATAACAGTCCAGAGCCAGGAAGCGGGCGGTGTTAATCACCTCCATGCGTCGGAAAGCACGTTAAGCCCTCGGTCCTGGGCCTGATTTCCGGTTGTGTCGGATTGATGTCCCATCGGAGTATGAGAGTTAGGGATGAGCGCACTTGTGTCGTCTCTATAGAGACGGATCGTCATAGCTGAAATTCGTCTAGTATGACATAATATACAATTACTAAAATAGTATATTAATGTCGCTTAGTTTAATATAATAATTATGAATAACATTTAAAGTAGTAAAATTAATAACAAACCATTGTTATGTTTCCCTGTGCAATGACCCTTTACATTAAATCTTTCTTCTGGCTTGCAAACTCTATGAAGACATATTTTTTCTACACACTTCATAGAATGACACATACTTTCAGAACAGAAAGTTAAAACTCCTCTTAAATATTTTCCAGCGAAAGATATGAATTCTGGGACCACAGTGTCCATATCCTCCCAGTCAATATCGCCAAATATCGCTCTTTCCAAAGCCATTGAATGGTTTTTACGCATGAGATCATTAGAAATATTTAATTTTGCTTTTTTTCTTTCTCCTTCTAATATCATAGATGTAATATTTTTTGGATTTTCTACTGCGTTTGTATTAGAATCAGAAGGCCAATATAACAATTCATCGTAAATAGATGAAATTTTATTAGAACGCTTAACTCTCATGCCATTATTCTTCTGTATTATTTCTCTCTCATTCCCATTAGTGGATTGTTTTAATTTTGATTTGTCAACCACTTCAATGCTGTTTTCTATTTTTTGGGAATCATCTGTTTGTCTATCGAATGGACTGGAAAGATTAAATAATAGGTAAATAGATTCTGTACCGTTTTCGGTTTTATTTAGATTTGTTTCTGTTGTACTTAACGTCACATCAAAGCTTGTATTGGTTGTCGAGATTTGTAAATCTGCCGAGTCATTCTGACTGAATGTTCCATTTTTACTGACAGCACTATTGTGTTTACAATCACCATCGCATGTTTTATTTTCTTGTGTAGCGTTTTTTTTGGAAACAGCGTCTAAGCCAAAATTGTGTATAGTAAGAATCTTTTTCTTTTTTTGCCTCCTGCTGCTTTTATTTGAACGGCTTTTTTTCTTCTTGGTTATTTTAATTTTCTTGGTCGGCTCAAACTCATGTTTATACATATGAGGCTTAAACCCAACAATATTTGGTACAGGATTATTATAAATATATGGTATATTTAAAGAATCTCCTAGTAAAATATCCTCTGGTCTTACATACTCTTGAAGAGTTTTAAATAGTACGTTTGTAAGGGGTTCTAAGTTTTTAGGAAACTTGACATCGACCTTTATATTTAATTGCATTCTATCCTCTGGTTCTGCTAAATCATCGTTCGTCTCCATGGAATATCTTGGCGTTTGAAGTATTTTACTATTATATCCCTTGTTAAATGTATTCGGATATTGAGGAACATAAAATGGTGATGCTATTTTTACTGCATTTTTTTGCCAATTGTTCATTACCTTATTTTTAACTGCAGACAATATGTCTGATGAAAAAGGCATTGAATTTGGAACATATTTGAGATTACTCGTGTAATAATTGTAGTGATGCATATTGTTTCTTTTTGGTTTATCTAGTACAGGAAATTTATTGTGTGTCCTGTTCTTTTCGCTTTCTTTTCTCATGCTGTGTGCTATATCTAGAAAGCGCTGATATTCGGACAGCAAATTTTCAATATTATTTTCATCTCCTTCACTGTCATTCAAGAAATTTAAGTCATAGTCATACCCATTGTTCTGTAATAGAAAATGTGCTAAATATTTTTTTTATTATTCTTTTAAAATTAATATGTTTTATTTGTTAAAAAATATTAGAAAGACTCAAGTACTTCGGATATGTTCTGGTAGTATCAAAGCCACTTAAGACTTTTAGCTTAACTTAACATTAGATTTTCTTGTTGACTATTGGTTCTTTTTCATTCTTGTATGTAAAACAAGAATGACAAAGAACCAATCGTCAGTCCGAGGCATCGGGCTTTATTAGATTATTTATATTATATCCACTTTTTTGCATTTATTTGAAACAGGATAAATAGTATAGGAGGTTTTAGTTGTCCGTCCTATTTTTCGAGTAATTAATTCGTCAAATAATTCATAGAAATTTTGTTAGATTACTTATTATTATAGTTAGATAAGTTACACGTGAAATTAATCGAGAACATTTTATTAATTAAAAATATATACCAAAGCCTCGTCGATCTCGTTCATTACGTCTATGATGTCCCTGTACATGATAGCGTCATATGTAGGTAATAGTTCCGGTTCACTAATAACATAATCTGTAATAGAAATTGAAACAATTGTAATAAAAAAATAGAATTCTAGAGTTACGTGCCCAGTCAGCGCCGGGTCCAGGTGGGTGCTCAGGGGGGCCCAGGCCCCGATCTCCATAACACCCGATGTTACACGGGTCTGGCGTCGATGGGGGCTGATTTAGGCAGCCTCTTTGTATATCCCCCTCGGCCAGACCATCATAAGGGACAGCCTCTTATATGGGACTACCTAGTCATCGCCCTGTTGCTGACATATCAATGGTAGCTCAGTATATGCGGTCGATAACACCCGCAGGGCTCTAGTGGGCATCCTGTACATTGGATCTCGCCCAAGACCGGTAGCATTACGTATTATATTCCCACGAAACCAAAAAAAAACAGGTCCTTTACGGAGCAGGCAGATGGAACCGAAAACCGAGAGAACCAAGAAAAACCGTACAACTCTTTTGTCTATCTGCAAATATAAACCAACTACAACTATTTGTTTTGCGAGTCCATCTGCCAAATTTTTACTTTCTGGCAATTTTTTATAACATGTGAGATTACTTGTTTTTATAGTGTTCATTAAAATAATAATTTTAATAAATTATAATAACACTTACTGTCTAGGTAGTCGCCGCAACGAACTGAATGTTTTAAGCATAATATCGTGAATATTGCTACAAATTTCATTGTAGTCCTACCCACGTCTATATTCGCCGATATTTAAAAGGTCTTTGACGATCGCTAATAGGGCGTTTTAAAGTGTACGTATAAACAAACAAGATGCTTATCAATGTTTTGAGTTGCATAATGAACTGCATTGAAAGTTATGTATTGTAAAGAGTTGTTTAATTTTATCCGACTTCAAAAAAAGTGACGTTCTAGCTTAATCCATGTTTATTTGCATGTATTGCAAATGATCATCGACTCGTAAGAGACATTATTCATATCACGGCGGAACGAGCTCGCTTAATGAGACCGACTTTTCTCCAGGCCATCTCTGCTCCAAGTCGAAGCTAGTTGTGAAAAATTCCAACTAGAACTACAGAATCGATTCGCCATATTGGAAACCATGCACGATATAAACGAGCCTACTAAGTGTCGTATGCTAGTTGGAAAATATTTTCGATCGGATAGCAACAAACGAGAGTGGAAGCTGTCAAGCGAGACTCTGAAACTCATGACGACCGACGTGAACTTTTAAATGCCACATTAACTGAGCGTCAGGTACTTAACATGAAGGTGACAACCTCAATAAGACGTAATTGACAAAAGTTTTTTGTTTTTCTCTTGTCCCCTGACCACTTTTTTGGTAACGCAAGGAAATTCCTTTACGTACGCTACCTAGGAGCTCCGGTGGCACCTACGCCTATGTCGGACTCCACACTCAGTGCAATACCGACTAAACCTCTGCGGGGTTCAGCCGCTATAGTTAGAGGGCCCCTAATCTACAAGCAACAGGAGCCCTCCAGCGACAGACTGGCCTCGGTGAAAAGGCCAGACATCTCCTCCTTGGGGACTGTCCGGCTGACTTTGAACAGTCCCTACTCCAATGTTGGAACCGTGCAATGGAGTCAGGTTCCCATCCTGACCCCTGGTCCCAATGCTCCAACGGAGTACGCCACACCGGTGGTCTAAATCCACGCCGCCATCTGCTGATTCAGAGGGACGGCCGCGGAGGAATGGGAGGACGGCAAAAACTCAGCGCATCTCCTCTTCTTCTGCGGCCTCACCGCCATAGTATCTGACAGTACTCTCCCGTTCGGTCGCGGGAGACGGCAACAACATTTTTAAGAAGATTTGTATTCTAGAAAAATCCCACCAACTAAATCCGGACGACCTATGAGCTAGATTCGCCACCTAACGAGCTTCCCGACATTGAAATGGATAGGATTAGGATAGCTCTCGGACTAACTTAGTTACAACTAAACTCCGGTTGAGGACGGAATTACTGCAGAGCTACTACGAGTAGGGGAAACACCGACCTAGCAGAGCAAGCAAATCTCTTTGATTACACCGGACCCATGGAGCAGGGGGGGTGGTCAAATTGATATTGGGTGTATCGCACTTACTCACACGCTTCTTAAGAACTACCGCCCCATATCACTCCTGTCCCATGTTTAAAAATTGTTTTTGAGGATTATCACTAATCTTGCCCAAATATACGATAACTTCAACCCGTTGCGCAGGCTGGTGTTCGGAAAGACTAGCACCGTGGACCACATATGTACATAAACTTAGCCAAAAAAAACATAGGAATACAATTAAACTCTCTGTCTAGCGTATGAGAAAAAGCCTTCAATGTTATCTAGATATGGGCTATTCTGGACAGATGACTGAGTAGACACCGCGACTAGGTAAGCGTAGTGTAGGACTCCAGCAAAACGATGCTGTGACGATTTGAGAAAGATGGTAGGCGCGGGATAGAGTGAGCGGGAGTGAACGGCTCTAAGCTGACTTCGATTTCGTATTACAGATAGTGGCATCCACGCGCCCCAATTCTTTCTAATCTTTTTGAACAATACAATGAATAAACTCAGAAATGTGTATTGGTTGGCAGTCTTTGATTTGTGATTACGTCTATTTATTTTGTTGAAAACGGAATCAATTAAATAAATTGGATAGATTTATTTTCAAGTTGGCATAGTTATTAATCCTCTGTGACACACTAAAATATAATTAAATTGGACTTTAATAAAAACTGACGAATCCTCGATGTGCGAGTTCGACTCGACTCTCACACCGAAGGTTCGCCAATTCTATCGAACGAAAGGTGAAGAAAGGAATAGGTGTCTCTGCGACATTTTTATCTGGAAATAAAATTACTTGGTTTTCATAGCGTTTGTATAAACGACAAATTATTATTTGCGTTAGTGTTAGGTATATAATATTATTTGCGTTTTTTGAAAATGTATTATTTTTATAAAACTAATCATCTCGCTCAAACCAATTTTCGGTTAAAGTTTTCATTGAAATCTACAGCATATATTTGTCAGATTTCCCACTAAAATAAGAGATTTTAAAAGTTACGACACTCATTTTTCTACTTTGGACACGTCTAACTTTTAAACAATTGATTTTGACGAAAAATGGTTTTAGTAACCTTGATGTCATTTTTAAAGACCTATCCATAGATCCATAGACACAGGTTGGAAGAAAATAAAATTATTTAGATTCAGTTCAATGTACGGAGTGCCGCCCTTTCCTTTTTTAATTTTTCTTCAAAATTCGAATAGCGATTCATACATTAACTTACAAAGATTCACTTACGTAGGCCCAATAGCTTAGGACATGACGAAACTATAAGGGTTCCGTTTTTACCATTTGGCTACGGAAACCTAAAAAGTGTTATTTCTAGTTATTAAACTGTAATTAATTGAAGGATGACTTTTAGCTGCCAATAACCATGCGTTGTGGTGTCAACCAGAAAGTAAATCAGCAACATTTCTACATGTTTTTGAATAACTTTCTCAAGAGGTTACCGGGACCTGGTCGAAACTCGCGAATGCGCCCGCTGCAGCCGCCCCCATATACTTGGGGGCTACGTAATAATGGAATCATTGTACACTTTGAACATATTTTCATTGTTTTTCAGTTTATTCACAAAATATTATATTTTGTACGTTTATACTAAGATTAAGTAAGTAAGTACTACACGTAATACAATTCTTGAAGATTTTTGAACCTCCTCATGTAACGCTCCGTAACTTTGTTATGTAACAAACCCCCTCCCCCCCTCCCAAAACATTACTTAACACACAACTCGGCATATTTCTACTTATACTGAGCAAAATAAAAGCGTCATTTGTCCAATTTTATACGTGTAAAAAAAAGCAATGTTAAGAATAAGAATTATTTATTTGCGATACATACATTATATACCATATACATTAAATGGAAAAATAAATTGGAACAATGCATTTGAAATGCACATAATCTTTTGTGAGCCACAAATTGGTTGCAACTCAGTATGTTGCTACTTGCTGTCATGAAATAGCACTGGTATTCCATTGTTCAATTGTTCATTCCAATTCGGTATGTTACGTAACACTTTGTTCAAAATCCCGATCTCGTAAAACGTAACGTTTTACAAGACCCCTCCATCCCCAAACTGCGTTACGTAATACTTGAACGCTCCCTGAGACAGCAACACAGACAAGAGGGTGATCCAACCATAGAGCCCTACTATTGAAAGCACGCGGAATAGACATTAGCCGTACATTTGCCACTGGACTGACTTGACCAGTGATTTCTCACTAGGCCTAGGGTGCCCATTTAGATTCCTGCGTGTTGATAGACTACAGAGTGCCACGTTTCAAGATCATCACCCACTTGCCTTACTTCCAAATTCATAATTAATGTTTAGTAGATGTCGGAATACACTACTGCCTCCAAGCAGGACAACCTTCCGGACATTCATCATGCCCTGTTCTTCAGCCTGTTACCGGGAGATAAAAGCCTAACAGACACACCCAGGGTCTTTCATCTCTAATATTAAGAGGTTCCCGGGAGAAAAGTCCAA